>JASCZI010000091.1:103958-124415 GCA_036250425.1 Stylosanthes scabra
TACCCTCACGACTTAGGTCCATTGGATCGTTGTTTAGTACTTTCGTGCTTAACAATATTAAATAAAAAGTATTTTAATGTTAAATAACACAAAAAATAATATCGAAATAAATTTTTATTTTTAATATGAAAATAATTTTTTATTTAACATAGAATGAATAATTTAATTGAATTTGGTTAGGCAAAATAAATAACATTCAAAATTATTAATACAATAATTTCATAATTTAGATTACTTCCCAATTTTTTACTTTGGTGATGAGAGTAGTAACTAGTAATAGATGTATTATTTTGGTTTTTCAATTTTAGTGAATTAATTGAATTTGTAAGTTAGTCTTATAATGACTCATATTTAATTATTTCCTACTAATAAAATTTATTTTGAATATCAAAACTTGCAATTACCAAAATAAGTTTTAATTCATGTAATTTAATTTTTTTTTTGTTGGATTTCATTTTCTTTCAAATTCTATAGCTCCAAGAGTTAAATATATAATTTTTCTTAATTAGTAGTCTTATGTTCCTTTGAATATGAAAAATTAAAAATTCTATCTAATAAATTTTTAAACATAAAAACAAAATTGCCTGTCGTAAAAAGAATATTTTTGTTCTTAGAAAATAAAATACAATTTATTACTGTTTTTATTCTTTGAATTTCGTTAGTGATTTTAATACTAACAAATAAATATATAAAATGTTTGAAATATTTTCATCATTTGTAAGTTAAAGTTAGAGACACCAAAAAAAAAAAAAAAACTCCTTTCTTCGTTTACCTTGTCACTCTCCTATGACTCGGTGGATCATGACACATAATAATAGAAATGGTTATATCTATTTATTAACATCATACTCAATATCTCCATTTCTGTCTTTTATGAGAATTATTGTGAAAGTTTCAACTTTTCTCATATAGGATTTTATTATGTTTAAAGATCAAACACATTTGAATTTTGAGATTTAGAAGAGTAAGCTATATGACGTCATGCATATCATAGTCGGATTTTTTTTTATTTAAATAATTTAAATATCATTTTTACCAAAATACTCACGGACACAAATAATTACATATTTAGGTTACTGTTACACAACACGGGCTTGACAGCAGCGAGTTGAGCTTTATTAATAACATGGTGGTATCTAGCCCATGTTATACTACGATCCAAAGCCATTGACACTAACACGGGCTACGAAGCCCCAAGTTGTGCAACACGGGCTAGGAAGGCCCAAGTTGTGTAACACGGGCTAGTGTGGCCCAAATTACATAACATGGGCTAGCTAGACTCGTGTTAGGGTCAAAAAATGAAAAAAAATAATTTTTATTAAAAAAAATATGAAACATTACAAATATAAATATAAATAATACATAACAAATATTTAAAAATAATTGAAATGTTCACAAATATTAAATATTAATGGTAAATAATTAAAAGAGGTTCACAAATAATTACGAATACCTATAACTAATTAATTATAAATAAAGTCGTACGTACTAAAATAATTTAAAATTAATAGTTATAGATAATACATGCATTTACACACAAACATATTTAAAAGTTATCTCGCGGTTGCTTTTTCAGAAATATTACAATAACCCTAAACCCTATTACAATAACTATAACTTAAAATCAAAATGTAATAAAGTTTAGGAACATTGTAATATTTTTGAAAAAGCAACCGTGAGATAATTTTTAAATATGTTTGTGTGTAAATGCATGTATTGTTTATAACTATTAATTTTATATTTTTTTTAGTACATACGATTTTATTTATAATGAATTAGTTATAGGTATTCGTAATTATTTGTGAACCTTTTTTAATTATTTACCATTAATATTTAATATTTGTGAACATTTTCAATTATTTTTAAATATTTGTTATGTATTATTTATATTTATATTTGTAATATTTCATGTTTTTTTAATAAAAATTATTTTTTTTCATTTTTTGACCCTAACACGGGTGTGGCTAGCCCATGTTACGTAACTTGGGTCACACTAGCCCATGTTACATAACTTGGGCCACACTAGCCCGTGTTAGTGTCAATGGCTTTGGATCGTAGCATGGGCTAGGTACCACCATGTTATTAATAAAGCTCAACTCGCTGCTGTCAAACCCGTGTTATGTAACAGCAACTTAAATATGTAATTATTTGTGTCCGTGTGCATTTTGGTAAAAATAATATTTAAATTATTTAAATAAAAAAAAAATCCTATCATAGTCAGTTCTAGCATTTTAATATATATAAGAGTTGATTTGTTAAATATATATATGTAATATAATATTTTTCTTTTTATCAACAATTACAAGAGTGAATATCCGATTTTACTGTTGATATTATTTCACTTTTGTTCCTCAATACTATATTGCTATCTTGCATGAAAGCATGATCGCAACTTCATCCCGGTCACCTTCCTCAAATTATGATTCCCTCTAATAAAATAAGATAATAGTAAATTAAAAAAAATACACGTAATAGAAGATACGTAAAATTAAATATACATTAAAACATCCGTATATATCAAAATACATTTTAAAGATTGTTTTTATAAGCAAAAGAGTGTGCTATATTGTTATTAATGAGTTTGTAATGCCTTGAAATACTTTATCCGAAAAAAAATATATATAATCTTTTAGACGTACTTTAATATTTATAAATTTTGGTGTATATTTTTATTCATGTCAAATTCGTTTGTGTATTTTGTTCATCAATTAACTCAATAAAATAATTAAATAAAACGTAACCTTTCATGTGTTTTACATTAAAAATAATTATCAAATTGAGTAGACTAAAAAAAATTAACTACATTTTTTTTTATTATTATCATTATCAATTATTCATAATTATGTTTGGGGTTTATCTATTTTGGACACATGTTAAGATTACAAATTAAGAAATTTTTTATTGAAAATACAAAAAATTTAAATTTTTAATGCATTTATTTTGTATTAATTAAATATAAACATTTAAAATCTTCTATTAATAATAAATTTATTATGTACACTTAGGATGTCACCAAAAAATTATGTACCCTTAGGATATAAGTTAACTAAACCATTTTTATCATTTTATTTTTCTTTTCAAATTTTGTATTAATAAAAAAAATTAAAATATATTAAACTTCTTATTATTTGTTGTGTTTTATATTTAATTTATTCTAAAACAAAATATAAAACTAATTTCTATGTCTTATTTAATGTCTTGCCTTATTCTATCTCCGAAAATAAATGCAACTTCGAATCTTTTAAAATTATACTTTCTAATTATAAATTCTTTCACATTTATTTATATTTATAGTAATTTATTCTTCCATAATTTTAATCAAAAGATCAATAATTGCAAGGCGTGGTAGATATTCATCCCTATGCTATTGCTTTCAGAAGTCTCATATTTAGGGGTTAGGCAGTAGTGAGTGTTATAGGCACATAGGTGCAGCGTTTAGGTGAGACCTACACGTACGTTTTAACCTACAAATATGACCATTTGTGAAATTCAGATTCTACACCTACCAATAAATTAGAGGGTATATCTAAGGTTAACAAAACCAGACGGATTATCGAATTGCTCAAATTACGAACCATTGGATTTTAGATTTAACTAGTTAACAATATCTGTTTTCTAATAAAATAGAAAAATTATCCCATATTCCACACCACTTAGACAGAACATGATATTCCTAGTATGAATAAGTTGCTTATTTTATTTTTATTATTTAGTGAGAGACAAAATTACTAAGGTAGCCCACTTTATTGACACAAAAAGACCGAAATAGCCAAATAGGTAGCAAAATAACGTGAGAGGAGTCGAGGAGATATCACTTGAGTTTGGTCTTTCTCTTTCCTATGCAACTAATAAATGACAACATTAGCGTTTGTTATTTTTTCCCTTGTTGAACAGATTAGTGCATTTATATTTTATTTTTATATTTCTTTTCTTCTTTTATTTTTTCTACTTATTTATGTTTTTTTTTAATTTGTTCTACAAATTCTTAAATTAATAAAAACACAAATATGAAATTCAATTTTTTTTAAAAAAAACTAATAAGTTATTAATAGAATAAATTAGCATTTAACTTTTTAATTCATTTTTTAAAAATAATTTCATTAATTTTGTATTATTTATTAAACTTCAGGATATAAATGCATTATTTTTGTTCAATGCACTTATATATTAGTTGAAGAAGAAGAAGACGACATGAGTGGAATAGAAGGATGAGGTTACGGTAGTTAAAATGGACCAAATTCGTTCGACCAACCTGTTTATTCGTCTAAACGAGCGGACTTTTATCTTTAAGCCTGGACCGTTTAAAATTCGTGCATAAAGGGGCTAGCCTGTTTAACCCAAAAAATATTTGGACTTAAACGGGCTAGCCCGCTGACTAAACGGGTTGGCTAGTTTAATTATATTTTTTTAAAATAACTTTTTTTTATATTTTTATCTTATTTGACCCAAAAATTCGATTTTTCAACTAAAAAAGGTTTGTTTTCTAAGTTTTTGCTTTAAAAACTATTTTTTGCCCAAAAATTATTTTTTTAATTAAAAATTAAATTTTTTTTTATTTAAAAAAAAGTAATTAATTAAACGGACAATCCCATTTAATCTGTCGGGTTAGCCATAAATAGGATAGGTTTGAAAATCTTAGCCCGTATAAAATCGGGTTTAAACGGGCTAACCCGTTTAACCAGCGAGCTAAACAGGTTAGGCCTAAATGGAACAGGCTCGCCCGTTTGACAACTCTAAATGAGGTCAATAAAATATAGTTTAAATGACACCTATCCTCCTTTCCTAATTGAAGTTTTGAGTTTAAGTTTTTCCCTAATATATTTTTTTTGTCAAAAATAAAAAAAGGACGAGACATATAACAAAAATTGGTCATACTTAGCTACAAAAATTGATTTATATATGTAATATATTTTTTAATTTAAAAATCCTATAAACTTCATATATATTATTATACTGAAATAAAAAAAACTGTGATTGACCAATTCAAAAATAATACTTGAAAATTAGGTGTTAGTAATAGAACTTTTTCTTTAACTTTCTTCTATTAAAGGTTATTTTTTAAAAATTATTGTTGAATTAATTTTTCATTTTTGAAAAATTAAGAATATATTTAATTTAAATAAAAAATTTATGAGATAAAATTAAAATATAATAAAATTTAAGGATATTTAAAGAAATTTTAAGAAAAAAATGCAGTTTACCATTTTAATAAAAAATTTTGTTATATTTAATGAAAAAATGAAGTATATATTTTTCAGCTATATATTATGGTATAAGTGGTATTGTATGAATGCGTAAAATCATATATTTCCATGGTGTGTGGAGAATATACGGAAGCTTGCATTTGCTCCAAGCTGGTAGCTGGGCAAGAGCTACATAAATCCATCTCCTTTATGTGTCAAGGTCTTAACCAGTTGCAAGTATTCCATGAGCGCTTTTATATTCACTTTACCTAAATTACATCAATCACTACCGTTTACATATTTTAAATTAAATCACAACGCTCATAATAAACGGAATATCATGTTCCGTGCCATATGTGAACAGCGTCCAATAAAATAATTAATAATTCTAGATATACACTTATTTTTTCCAACCAAGTTGTAATTGTTCACGCAATGTCTCTCTCAAAGTAAAGACACAAGTAAAAACGAACATAAATTTATATGCACAACGAATAGATTTTTATAAATGTTATGCACAAGAGTATCTAATAGTGACTTACTTCTAGTTCATAAGATTTTGTGTATTTTTAATTAATTTATGTATTTCGGATAAGAATATTTAATAATTGACATACATGAATAGGTTTTGAAGACTTATTTGTATTTTTTTATTATTCATGTTAACTATAAAAAACTTGTTCATGTTAATTATAAAAACATGTTCATGTTAATTATAAATTCTGTTCGAGTATTGTGAAGTCTTATTTATTTCTTTTTTTTATAATTCATGTCAACTATAAAAACATATTTATGTCAACTATAAAAATATGTTCGTGATAATTATAAAATCATGTTCGAGTATTCTTTGAAATCTTATTTATTTTTGAATAAATCTAGACGTACACATCCATGCACTCATTTATATGTTTTTATGTCTAATAAACCTAAGCGCCAAGAACAAAAATAATGAAGTCTAATACAGAAACTTTGAGCACACCAATAATAAAATTTAGCACAAAAAATTTAAGTCACAGAAAAAAAATAAGAATTATTTTTATTGAGATGGATATATATACATATAGCATTATCAAATAATATATATAATAAAAATAAACATACAAAAATTGAATTATATTCTAATATATACCTTAAAATCTTTTCCAAATTAAAAGAAGTACATCACCAAAAAAAAAAGTTGTATAGTATTTTTATATTTTATATATACCTATTATATTAATATCTTAAAGATAAATTTAATTTATTATATAGAAAAATATATTAATTTAAAGATATGTTACATTAATATTTTGAAGATATATATATAATAAAAAAATACATAAATGTTAAAGAAAAATGTAAAGAAAATAAAAGAGAACAAAATTGGACAAATTATTTGACGCATGAAACATTGGCCCAAAAACTCATCCTAAAAGTCTACTTCTTTAGGAAGATATTTAAGCACGACAGATTGATATTAATCCCATAAGCAAATACTATACTCTAGACTATATAAGTATGCCTCATTGTATTCCAAAAGAAAAAGTTTGCTTCATTTATTTAGTTTTTTTTTTTGGGGTCAGGACTACCTCCAGTGAGTATCAAATTCGGGTGCAGCTTTGTGTGAGGCCAAAGGTTCCTCCACTTGGCTACACGCCTTGCTGCTCCCTCCTATAGTTTGTATTTAGTTTTTCTTTTGGGGCTTTTAGCCCGTTTATACAACCAAAAAAAATTCTCTATGCACTAGTTCACTAATGCGTAAACATGCAGCGGCAGCAGCATCAACTTACCGCTGCTGCACGCATCTCCTTCTCTATTGTTGGTTTACTCTTCGTTCTTCCATTGTTGAACACGAACCTGCTTTTTCCCCCGCTCGAGCTCAATAGTGTCCCTACCTCAACTTTAGCTCTTCTTTCACCATTTTGTTTTTCTTTTTTCTATTTTTCTTTTAAAACAAAAAAATACCCAGATTGACCTCTGTCTCTATGGCTCTTTCACCTTTTTTAAACATGACCATAACATGTTTTTCTGTGATAATTCAAGAACCGTCCCGTTACGAATTTGGTTGTATCCACCAGCTTTTAGTCAATTTTTGGTTTGACACTGGTTCAAAATTAGGTCGGTTATGTTAAAGAGTCTACTAAAATGGACATCAGTTTCCGATTGAACCGATCTACCAGTCACTCCAATTTTCAAAACCATGATAATATCTCAAAATAATATTTTAAAATAGGTTAAATCTTTTGTTAGAAAATTTAAAAAAAAAAAAAACTCGTCCATATGATCGAAGTGATCCCAAATATGCACGCGTCCACCTCCACCTTACTGATCACGCCTCGCCATTGCCTCCTTGCTGTCATCGTCCACCATTGCTGCCACTTGTCATAACCGCTTAACACATTCATCGCCGGCACTGATTACAAACTACCCTTTGTGAATTTCGAATAGCTACATAGATCATCATGTCGAGCAACATTGATTTTCACATGGTGAGGTAGATTATGGTTGATCAATACTTGAATCCTTATCAAGCTTTTCCAAAACCATTGAATCATGTTTCTTAAGAGGTTTCACATCTTAAGAGAATTCCACAATGCATGTGACAAAGTATCAAATGTAATTCCTTTGAATGCATTTTGTTAAGAATGTCTTGAACCATTGAATTGTGTTGTTCCATATGTTAATCAGGTAATCTTCCTTTTTTTTTCTGTGTTAAATATACTTCTCTAGAAAGATCATTTTTAGCACTGACATATTGACATGGAAATCCTTATCCTTTGTGATCAAAGGATGAAATTACAATTTTCAACATATGTTCTAATCTTCTATCAATCTCCCAAATGATATTAAACGAAGAAACAACAAATACAAAGATACATAAATTCTAAGGTTAGCTTAAAATATTATTACTGCATATTCATCCACTTTTCTCCTCATATCATCGAAAAGTCCACTATTCAAAGAGTTCAAAACATATAGCTTTTTTTTTGGGAGTGTTGAATGCATATAAAAACCAATGAAACCTACTGCAAATTGGAATAAACCTGTGCATGTAAACACAACCACAATCTGATTTTTATATGCATTCAACATTGCCAACAGGAAGCTATATGTTCCTGATTCCTTTAATGGTGGACCTTTTGATGGTATGATGAAAAGTGGATGAATATGCAGTAATAATATTTTAAGCTAACCTTTGAATTTATATATCTTTGTATTTGTTTTTCTTCGTTTAGTTTCGTTTGTTTTTCTTATACAGAGGAGAGTGATACAAGATATGGTTAAAAATTGCAATTTCATTATTTGATCACAAAGGACAAGGATTCCATGTGAATATGTCATCTTCCTAGAGAAGTTTATTATCAAAGAAAAAAGAAGGAAGAATACCTCATTAACATCTTGAGCAACAAAATTCAAATGGTTCAAGAACATTTTTGACAAGATGCATTCAAAGGAATTACATGTGATGAATTACATGTGATACTTCATCACATGCATTGTTCAATTCGCTTCATCAAAAGGAACACAATTCAATGGTTTTGCAAAGGCTTGAGAAGGATTCAAGTAGTGATAAACCATAATCTATCTCATCATGTGAAAATCAATGTTTCTCAGCAAGATGATCTATGTAGCTATTCGGAATTCAAAAAGGATAGTTTGTTGTGCCGGCAGCGGCAAACGTGAACAACGACGGCAATGGTCCTGACCAATGGGAGCGATGGTGGACGATGACAGCAAAGGAGGCGATGGTGAGGCGTGATCAACAAGGCAAAGGCGAACATGCACGTTTTGGACTAGTGTGTTTCCTAATTAAGCTCGTTGGCTGATTGTTAACTGTTAAGTATTGGTTACAAATACTTTTTCTATTACTGGAAAATTCCAAGCTTAATCCATTGATAGAATGAAACGCAACAGAGGAACCAAATAAAATGAGAAAAGGGAACAAAGTGCATTACTGCACCATTAGAAGGAAGTACCA
Source organism: Stylosanthes scabra (assembly GCA_036250425.1). Classification (NCBI taxonomy): domain Eukaryota; kingdom Viridiplantae; phylum Streptophyta; class Magnoliopsida; order Fabales; family Fabaceae; genus Stylosanthes; species Stylosanthes scabra. The sequence goes on from JASCZI010000091.1 coordinate 113,100, forward strand.
AGATAAATAGCTTATTAAAGAGATATGCATTTTACAAGAGCAAAAAAAGAAAAGTAAAAAAAGAGATTTGCTTTTTTGATTAGCTTTTTAAGAGAGGTACAACACAAATAGTGGTCAGGAGGTTACTTATCCTAATACTATTCTTCACTTAACTGCAAAAAAAATAACTCTTGTTTTCTTTGCTGTGACTCAAATTTTCTATGCTAGACTTCATTATTTCTGTGTTTGGCGTGACCTTATTAGATGTGAAAACACATGAATGGATGCATAAATGTGTGTACACCTAGATTTATTCTAACTTAATAATATGGGAAGTTCTAGTGTGAAGACAGCTAAATTGTCTTTCGACAATGATCAATCAAGTCTGCTCTAAATCGTTTTCAAATTTCACTAGAATCAATCTCATTCACCGGTGTTATCTTTCATTTCTTATAAAGAAACAACTTCGATAAGATTATTTTTCTGTTGGTGCCAATCATCTATTAAAAGAAATACTCATATGACCAGAACAAATATGAAATAACTAATACACCAAAATGGAAGAAAAATAATGTTTCACACATTATCATGAGTATGTATTCATTTTCTTTAAAAATGAAATAAAAAAGATGAGTATTTATCATCTGATATGCAAATTTGATTGGCTAACTTGAAATAGATTATGGAATACCTTCAAGGATATGCTCTGACACCAGAAATATATGTTGCTGTAATAGATGCAGATGCACTTTCCGCAAACTCTTCCCATGAATGAGTGCTTAGTATGACAAAATCTGCAAGTTTCCCTGGAGATAAGGAGCCCAGATCATTGTCAAGGAAGCTTGCTCGAGCGGCAGAAATGGTGTACCTATAAGTATGACAGAGATTTAGAATCATGCATGAATAGGAAGAAGAAAATAGAAATGCTGAGGAAGTATAAAAAGAAGTATCAATATGAAACTGGTATGAAAATATTTGTCATCGTTATTTGTAGCAGTTTTTCACCTCCTCTCATGATTTCAGCTAGCTTTTTAGTAATATATGTGTTCATCACAGACCACTAATGTTCAAAACTTTTCATGCAAAAGGTTTTCCCATCATATAGCACGACTCAAAAGGAAATCATGTACACAATGTTGAAAATGCAGTATGTGCATAGGAGAAAAGTAGTTGAAAGATTACATACAGCATAACAATCATCATAAGTATGATATGCAGAAGTAGCAAGCATGTAACATGCAATCATTATCATTATCTAGAAAACAGAATGACAAAAAGACAGCATTTTGTGGTTAAAAAGGTTTTGTAAGGAATCATGGCTTCATACATCAATGTGCCAGATTGCAGTACAAATACCATTAGTACTAATTGTCATAAAACCACTTCTTCCAAAAGCTTAAGCTGATAGAAAGAGGCACATGAATGAATATATCTCAAACACGCCATCACGCAAGAGCCTTCTTTTTTGGTTTGCATCATTTTGTACATAGGCTTTCATTCTCTCTTTATTTGTCTTATTCTGAAATTCTTTTGTTTTTGATTCAACCATAATCGAACTATAGCACATTCGATCATAGAAATTCTGATACTATGTCATGAAACCACTTTTTCCCCAAAAGCATAAGCTAATGGGAGGAAACACATGAATAGTTATATATCTATCACTAATAAATTGAACATGCAGTGATTTTATTCAAATTTCAAAAAAAAAAAAAGATCTTTATCCTGCTTACGCCTTTATTGCATCATCTAACGAAATGCATTCTGATGGAATCCATGCATTTTCCCATGTAGGAGGCTGCCTTCTCATTGCTGTCTTTATACCACTTAAGGGATTTATGTCTGCCACCTGTAAAGCAGACACAAAATGTTGCAAAAACATAACTTTTAACTAATTCTGTTGGGAAGCATGAAAAATTTCCATAGTGACGAATACTAATATATTTAGATACTTACAGGCCAGTCAGAACCAAATGCCACTAATGCATTGTTTTCTAAGACTGACCGAAATAAATAAGATCCATTATCAGCCCTATCTTTGCCGAGCTTTTTACTGGCACTGTCTGCATCATCCAGCAAGTGATCTGGCTGTTGATGATTGATAACGAGAAACCGGTCACAAATCTTGTGAAGGATGATGTTTATACTTTCTAAGCATAAAATAAATAAACAGGGCATAATACATAGGAAAAGGGTGCATATTAGGTCACTTTTCATGGCAGTTATGAATCTGCCAAATTGAAGGTAAAAACCAAAGGCAGTTTTGAGAACACAGTAGTGGAAAGAAAGGTTTCATCACAGTACTGATTTCTATGATTTTCAAACAAGTTCTTAATGTAAATTTTTGAAAAGCTACTTTATCAATTCAATAGAATAATATTACTAGAATCCAATCCCTGTAAAGCTGTAGCAAATGCATCTTTGAGTACCAAAATGCACTAGTAGTAGTAGGTTTAGAAAACACATGTCAATATAAAAATATCGAGTTTCAGCAATGTAAGATGGAACTGTGTTTACATGACATTTGAATTGATTTACATAAAAGGACATAAAAGGAGCAAGATTAAATGATGATAGGTGACAGATTTAGAACATATCTAGCAAACACTGATTTAAATTGCACACTTCAGCTACTCAAGTGACAGTTATATCATCATATTAGGAGGGCAAAGACAAAAAGGATAGCGTAAACATAACAATCATATGAAACCTGCATAGAAGCAACAAGCCGCTGTTTGCCAAATCGGTCCGGAGTTCCCATAGCGAGATGCTGAGCATGTTCAATCTGAAACCAGAGTTTCAGTAACTTGATTTACTCCACAATGATTATACTAGAACTCTATCCCTATAGCAGGTAAGCTAAGAAGTCTCAGATAGGGTTTTGAACATTAGGAACAGCAGTAACTAGCTTCTGCCAGTTAGGATGAAAGCTGTACTAGCTGTCACTAACTTGACAGTGGAAAGTCAAAAGTACCCTTTGAGTAGCTTCCCCCACAAGCTACCTATCTCTTGTATATAAACTGAAAACTCAAGTCAATTAAGATTTGAGAATCCATAATACAAATTTCAGAAAACCTCTCTCTATTTTCAGTTTCCTATAAAGAAGCTTCACTAGAGTTAACTTGCAGGAACCATATTACCCTAAATCTTCGATCTCTCCATCCATTTGTAGAGGTAACTGAATCATATATATTCAAGATCAGATCATTTGCTTTGTCCCCTATAGCATGGATTGCAACCTGAAAGGTACAAACAGTAAGGCAACTAGCTGGTAACTAAATTTTGATATGGTTCTCAGTGTCCATACTAAAAGAAGAACAAATCACCTGCAGACCAGATAAATCTGACTCCAAGGTCATGTTGAAAAGAACATCGGATTCTATCACTTGTTGGCCATAATTGTTTGGATCGTCAACGTATGGCTACAAAATTTTGAAATGCCAGAGTTAATCCCATCAAGACTACATGATTGGATGACCAAGGTTATAAACATAGGAATAAAATTATGTCTACTGCAAGATAGGTATCCCCTTGTCAACACTGTTCCGCCAATATTAAGTAAAAACAGAACATAAAATATCGACAATGTAGGATATTAATCTTATAACAGGAAATTTGAATTCTTGGTCTCACCTCATAAAACAATGCACTATTGGAACCCAATGAGCCATCAGCAAAAGCTTTGACACCACCAATGTACACCCATTCGCTCAAGGCGTGACCTATCTTGTTGATCACATCCTGAGTAGGAAAGTGTTAGAACTATTATACCAGAATAGAATGTGAAGAAAGATTCCATCACTTTTTGGATGTTAGTCCTGATTTAGGCTATTGAGGTCCACATCCCTATAGACTTGTCTCATTAAAACGGTTCTAACACTCAGACCAAAAGAAACAGCTACTAACACTAACTCAAAAGACACACGATGTCCTAAAGATGACCAATGGTAAAAAGCTTGAGCAGCATTGTTAAAGGCCCTAGAACCATCATAGGGAGGAAGATGCGCACCAAATATACTATGCTGCCCAAAGACTTATCCACCAAACCAGTCTTTAGAGTCTCATCAGTTAAAGGCTTGGACAGCACCATATCTTTTAGGTCTATCCAATAAGCTCCAAGACATGAGAAGTGATGTTTGTTTTACTGCCTTAAATATCTATTGTACCTATGTGGGGATAATTTGATATCTTTTGTTTATTCTCTGCTTTTCTAATAAAATTTCTTTTTCTATCAAATAAATTGACACATACACACATTTCTGAATTAGAATAGCTGAAAATGGTTGTATGAATCCCATATTTATATATATATAAGAAAATGATGAGGGACGAATTTGTTACTTCCAAATCTTGGTAGGACTACATTCTCCCTTGTTTGTTTTTGTGATTGGAGGTTTATTATACACACAAAATCACTGAGCAATCAAAGCATATAAACACAAATAAGAATCATCATTAAGAATGTAAGTAAAATAGCACAATATTAAACCTTTTATTAAAATAACCATATGTGAGGAAGAGCTCATACCACTAAACGCGACCATGTCTCCATTGGAAAAAATAAACACACTCTAACTTTCATTTTTGACATAGAATCAGCCCATTGATAGACATCTGTAAAAATTGAAAAAAAAAATAATAAGAAACAACAAACAACAAAACATCATAGACAAAGAATAAGACTTTGTACATAACTACATATATGTGAACATCAGAAGAAAACGTCAACAATTCAATAGGCATTATTATTGGCTTTACGATTGTGCCAGACAGAACAAAATATTTTCCATCTACTTTGTTATATTACAGAAAGTCAGAAAGTATAGTTTAAATCAAGATAAGGCATTACAGAAACGAAATTATACAATGGAAAATAATGTAATTACTCAACATCTGTACTTGTTAATTCATTACTTTATATTTTATTCAATTTCAATGCATGGATTGTGATTCTATAACTATATTTTGGAATTTAGATACGAAAGGCACAGCTTGCCTATCCAGTTCTTTGAAAATTTAGGCAGTGTTCCACTTAAGAAATCTTAGAAAAATTTTGAATTGCTTGAGTGGGCAACACTTAGCATTATGATGTTTAGATATAAAAAAGAAAAGAATATGTATGTATAGCAAGGAAACAGTAAATATCACAATTCCCAACAAGCACAACAGTTCCCATTATGGCTACATTGGCATTCAGGTGACAAACAAATAAATAAAAAAACAAAACTGCATTATAAAATAAGGTTAAGAAATAGAAAAGTATTTTCATCTTATTAGCTGTAAATGAATCTCAAAGACTCAAACTATCCAAATTAACCTGAAAAATCTTCCCAAGAAAGATTTGCTGAAGTCCCTGGATAATATCTTCCCACATCAACAACTGTTGTCACACCCCTTGACAGGGCAAGATTGCTTGCTCTAAGCAGCGCCTCCCTCCTATCATCTACTGAATCCTCTGGAATCTGCGACATAACAAGTGACATTGCAGATTCGATCAGCAATCCAGTAGGTTCTGCATGACAAGTTGTCAACAGTCCAATACAATAATTAGCAACACTACATTAAGTTAGCCAATACAGAAGCATAAAAAAACTCAATGAAATCGGCATCTGGCATTTTACATTGGTGGAATAAATTCATAAACTGGTAGATTAATCAGTCTGTCGAAGAAATACAAGCAGAGAGTGAGGACCAGGTAAGGGAACTGCTGCTCAAAATGAGTTGCATAGGTACAGCTACAATATTTGTATCAGATAAAGGTACAGATATGGAGGTATGGAATTTTTTTCAAATAGTACAGTACAGATATGGGAGGATATATTTTATAAAATTGTAAAATAATAAATAAAAAGTAATCAAATTATAAAATAAGCATAACTGGAATAACATTTGAACAAAAATATTTGTACAGACACAACATTTGGAAGAATATCATACTAACTTGTTTTATTTAAACTTAAATAGAATAGTTCAACTATAAGATTTGATGTTTTATGAAGGAGAATAAATTCTATGATAATATTGAATAAGAAGTATTCACAACTACCCAATTGGCAGCCATTTAGAAGTACCAATGCAACATAATAGACAGCAAAGATTGATCAGAAACAGCAACAGTGTGTTTTTCAAAACCCAACTCTCTCAAGATTAAGTTGTTACGTGAACTTTCATGTATGATTTTATATTTAACATGCATTTTGACTGGAGTCCTTTGGGTTTCAAGTGTGACTAATAATAATTCCCATGTCTAACCAGTGGCGGAACTAGAAATTTTACATGAGGGGGGCCAATTTTATAATCTATTATATAATTATTTAATTGAATTTTTATCTTATATAAAAGTTAAGATTCAAAAATATATCATAAAGATTTAGTTCAATATTTCATATACAAAAATAAAGCATCAATAATGGATACTAAAATTAATTTTCAAAAGAATCTAATTATAATATTGTTTAGTAAATTGGTAAGTGAAATATTGAATACTACTCATTAAATTAGATTTAAAAAATTAGAATTAATTCATAACATGCTTTCTTCCTAAAAAAATAAGCCAATCATTTTTAGCTTTGATGTTTTCTTAATTTTAGTCTAAAAAGAATATATATTTATAACTTCTAAAAAATAATTATAAAAAGAGAAAATCTTGGTAGCCACTATTAAGGAGACAATAGAAAGCTAATATCATTTTTTTCCCTTTTATCATCCACTATTTCCCTAATTACACCTATTAGCTCCGTATTAATTCTCTAACGTTGGTTCTATAACATTATTCATATAAAAATATTTGAATACAAAAGATAAGAATAAAATTGTACCAAAATTATTAATAAATATACATACAAAGAAAAAATAATTAATTTTATTTAGATTCCAAAATAAATATTAAATTATCTCTCACATATATATATATATATATATATATATATATATATATATATATATAGCTATATTATTTTTTTTCCAAAACCTTGGTATATATATAGCTATATTTATTTTTCCCAAAACCTTGGGGGGACCATGGCCACCCCACGTCCCCCCTTGGTTCCGCCACTGTGTCTAACCCACATATTGCTAAATTTCAATTTTAAATCAAGTTGGCAAGGATCAAACTATTAACCACTTGAATATAAGCCTCCAATATCATGTCAAATAGAAAAAAACTCGCATGTACTAAGCTATTTGGTGGAGGCTTTCAAATGACTTTACCTAACAATGCTTAGTTAACCTAAATTAATAGTTATAAAACTCTGCAATATTGTAAGTTACTTCCTTTTGTGATTGACAGTACTGCAATTGAACTTGGTTAATTAAAGAGTAGGACATGCACACATACGCAATCCCCTATTACTTGTAGAGAGGTCCATTTGTAATCATATAATCTTCTGATAATCACCACAGAAGGTCAAAAACATGAAATTAAAAGAATGAGCAGAATTCCAAATCTGTCTAATACAAAACAACAAACCATTACCTCCATCTGGAGTCCTCCTGATAGTCCCTTCACTAGGATCATCTGTTGTGTTTGTAACCCCGCACAACATTAGTGCCACTGAGTTAGCCAAGCCCATGTGACCATCTGTTCTTAATAGCCATACCTGATTGTATAATTCAAATAATATACATCACTTAATCTCTATGAAAGAAGATATTCAAATACTAAGCAACATCAAGAATGTTAAGGCTCACAGGATTGAATGGAGTGAAATCATCAATCCAAGATGCAGCCGGCAGATCTCCTCCCCATAGATCATTGTTCCATCCTCCACCCAAAATCCAAGAACCTTGTTTTGTACCTAAAGTTAAAAGTGAACAAAATGAGAACATATCATACCTGGTTATACAGAATGCTTGATAGTTTACCACTTTGTGAACATGATAATTTTTTGATAGATTCGACAAGATATTCCGTTGTTGTTATAGCAAGTGAAAGAAAAATGACAAGTTTTTTCTAAAAGCCAACTAATAATGTTCATGTTAACAGAAGTAACCCACCAGTTGAACAGACAGAAAATGAGAATCAGATTTCTAACATAATTAGGGGTTAATAAAATCAAAGAGACAGTTGATGGAACATAGGTATCACCGTATCATTCATTTTTGGTTGTATCAACATCATATTTAAATCATATATTGAGCTTCAGAATCATAATCAAATTTGAAAAATGCAACAAGATTAAAGTTAACAACACACTTAAAACAAACATGAATATAATGATCTTCAAGAAAATTCTAAGTTTTGCATAAATTTTCTATCCATCAAGAAATAAGCATAAACACAATGCCTACTTTGTACTGCATCTTTGATCCTTCTGATAAACTCATCCTTTTTATTCACACCTCTCAGATCCACCTGCATCATCTGCTCTAATAGGACTTTAAAAGAGGGAACACAAGAAAGCATCGTAAACAAAAGGAATTTCTAAACATATTTTTTTCTAGTCTATGACAAGACAACAAAATCAAAGCTATAATATTGACATTCTCACTTCAAAACACCACCTGATTCATATGGTAGCAGTACATACAATTTCACAAGGTTGAGAGTATTTCCAGGACTACTAAATGTTTTGAAAATATTTACCATATCATCATTGCCAAAAATGAATAACCAACAAGCAAAGTGAAACGCATAAGCACCAGCAAAACGAATAAAACTTTAATATGGGCATAAACCATGAAGTGAACCTGCAATCCACCAGGTATGAAATGCACATGGGAATCAATAAACCCTGGAACCACAACTTTCCCACCAAGATCCAACACTTCAGTTCCATAGCTGGCCAACTCCTGCATATGCGGGGTGCGGTCAGACTTGGTTCGGAGTCCAAAAGCCACATATATGAACAACAAAGACAAAAATATGTTTTATAACTAATGACTAATGGTATGTGGCTGGATTGGTGGTTTGAGGCTGAATGGAATGGAATGTAAAGGAAAGGAGCTCATAGAATATAATTGGTTTTCATTGCTTGAATTTTATACTAGAGTGGAGTAGTTAGCCATGGAACAAATTTCATTCCATTGCACGAAAAGTCGAAAACACCCATATTTTGCAGCTACCAATATAATGAATTATTCTTTATTCAAACAACATAACTCTACGCCTTTGAACTGCATTCAACTCCAATCCCTTAATAGAATGAAGTTGATGGTGAAGTAGAGTTAAACAAAATAGAGCATCGATTCCATTCCATGGTTTGGATATTCAAGGAAAGGGTGAACTAAAATAATGGAAAGAAGAGGATTAAAACTACAATGTTTGGATTCAACTCAGGGGGTAGGTAAAGCAAAACAAAGGCTCATCCTCCCTTAAACAAATGTCAAAGTATCAATCCATGAGAATGAGCTACCCCACCATCAAAGGTGTTTGCAAAACAGCAACGACTAGCGGTCATGGAGTGGGGGGAGGGGGTGTGGAATGTTTGTATTCAACCTAATCCTCCCAAATTTACCAAAAACAATGCAATGTAATGTAATAATATGGAAGTAATGACTCTATATCTTCCAATTCATGACCGTGCATGAATCTGAATAAAATAAGTTCATTCAAAATTGAAATAAATGGGAAGGTGAAAGACAAACCTGCACATAAGAATGGTTTCCAACACGGAGAACCCTCCCATTGGCCACTGCCATGGATTCTGCAAACGGGAGAGAATCATCACCTGTATATATCACACCATTCCTCACAACTAAATCTGCCACTTGCTGAGATGACATTAGCATCTTCCAACCCAAGAAATCTGAAAGTTTATCCAAACATTATTGAATTACAATGCAAATGGGAACAAGAAGTGTCAAAGGCAGAGAGAGGGTGGTTATGACTTACAAGTCGGGTGAAGAAAGCAGAAAGAAAGAATGGAGAGGAGAGCTATAGGAACAGAGAGCAGCATCAGAAGAGAGTTCATTGTGCACTCTTCTCTCTCAATGCAATATCCAGAGATACTGGGTCAATTTCCTAACATTTACCCTAAAAATTTAACTCAGAAATTAACAATTTCTACTAAAAACAAAAGGAGGATGCAGTTCAATGTTATTCAGAATAGCAGCATCAACAACATAACTGCATGACAAATCAGATTACTATAGCTAGCTAAATTTCACAAAGTGAACTAACAATTGAATCACTAGCACAAGATGTAATAGTAAACAGAGCAAAATCCTTCAATTCAGAGAAATTTGAATAACAAATGTACTAATAGGTCTCAGCAGCATTATAATTTTCAATGCATACTGAGCAAAACTGAAAATTATATCAAAATCATAGCCAAGTTTTAACATTTCTAGCCTGCGGAACCGCACAAATAATATCTTGAAGGTTAGTCAAATCGGCGCAAACTTTCAAGATAGAACACACAATACATTATTATTACATATATCTATCACTCCTAAAAGACATATTTATTCAGAGAAGGGGGAAGGGGGAAGTTTAATATTGATGAACGGCATAAAACTTTTTGCACTATCCTCCAATACCATTGACTATTAACGTGGTTATTATCTCAAAAATAAAATATAGAAAAAGATTACATAGATAAGCAAGAACGTTACAGTGGGAAAAGGAATGGGAAAATAAAGAAGGAACCTTTGTTATGGCAGCGGAACTCAGAAATTCAAATAACATGCAGAGTGGAAAAGAGGCCTAATAAGTGGAAGAGAAGTGGGGAAGAGGTGGCAGGGGGCAGCATCGGGGTGAGGTGAGATGACTTGGTAAGTCTCCAAATAAGTGTTTGGATAAGGTTCCAAGAAGCCATTGCCGCGGTATCCGCCGTAATAAATGTTAAAAGAAGTTACAGATGAAAAGGCTTTGGTAAAGTTTTTAGGTTAATGAGATAAAAAATTGACCCCAATTTTGCCAAAACGAAGTCGTTTTGGGCGGGGAAAAAAACGAAGAGAAGGCTTTGAGCGTGAGTCAGTTAGATAAACACTTGGGACATTGACTCTGTCGTTTTCACTCACTCCTCAATCTCCATCTCTGCTCTGCTCACTTGGGACAGCCGTTGTGCTCGACTGCTCGTGCGCGGTGCGTTCCTCGAAAGTCCAACTGTCCAAGCCTTGCGCGTCGTCGTCTGCAGCCTCTTCTCGTGTTCTTCTCTGCGCCCTCAACCGTCCGACCGTCGTGCTCATCGTCATCTGCTCGCTGCTCGTGAGCCCATCTCGCCGACCAGCCATCCCGCCGCCTGCAAGCATCAAGGCCAGCGGCGTGTGTTTCAAACTTCAATCAATCTTCCCCTGTTCTGAGCCTTGTGACGGATTAACAGATTAATTGATTAAAGGTAATTACTAGTTATTTCAAACTTCAATTAGAGTTAGAGTTTTAGTTTAATATTATTA
>JASCZI010000092.1:0-11447 GCA_036250425.1 Stylosanthes scabra
CAATCAAGGACACATTTAGAAGATTCAAGAGAAGATTGATTGGAGATCAAGTGAAGAGATAAGAATTGTAATCATAGGAGATAAGATTAGGATTAGATTAGGATTATATTAGGATATGATTAGATTTTAATTTGAATTTGAATTTTAATTAGGATAGGTATAAGAAGTAACTTAACCACTAGGGTTAAGGACTTCAGCATAGACGTTTTTCCATTATTCTTAGATCTAGTTTTTCATTATGCAAGGCTAAACTACTCCATTGTTAAGGGTGAGGAGCTCTGTTCACCCATCATAAGGTAATCTTTTGTACATTCAATTATCAATTCAATGAGGTATATTCAGTTATCTTCTGTGCATGATTTAATTTTCCATTCTTCATCCCAATAGTTTAGAATCACTGAGAGGTGTTCTTAACTTGTCTAGGGCTAGGTTAATTAGATTGAGAGATCTATCAATTTATACTAGCTGGAAATTGAATCACATAATAATTAGGTCTAACTAGAGATAGTCAAGCTAATTGTTATGCAACTATAATTCTGTGGGTTAAAATTGGATTAGAACTAGTTTGGATAGAGTGACATTTAATCTAATATAGGATCACTTTTGAGACTCATAAGGATTAGAATCTGATTTAGGGCTTCATCTAGTTATTTAATTAATTGACTAAGAGATTAGCTTTTGATTAGGTAATTGGAAACTGAATTACTAAGAGATTAGGATTTAGTTACTCTAGATTCGTTGTGCCTGATTTCTGAAAACCTTAGAATTGTAAGTGAATGTATACATTGGCCTTCAAGGGAAAGACATCTACAAAGCTCTTAACATTCCATACCACTGATTAATTCTCAAGTAATATTTCTGTTCTCTATTCTTAATTGTTCTTTAGTTTTCGAATTCATCATCACTCTTCTCCAAGTCATTATTCGAATTTGCTTAGTTTAATTAAAGGATAGTATTGCTTGGTCCTTTATTCCTCGTGGGAACGATACCCACTTCACCGTGGTATTACTTGAACAATTCGGTATACTTGCCGATTATCCATCAACTCCTTCCTTCCTCATCTTCCTATCATTTTTACTAATTTGACAACAATTTTTTTTTATTTATCTTTCTCATTTCTTGCATCTCTTGCTCCACCTCTCTTAAATTTTTCCAAATTTAAAGAGTTCCTTCATAACTCTTTTTCGCCTCCTTTATCTCTCTCTTCGTTGAATATCTATTTACCTCAACCAATTAATCATTGAACTATCTTAATTGACTAATTGTCTACTGGGCTACCACTAAGTGACTTCCAAAAATCTATCTATCAATAATCCTGGTCAACCACCCCCAACTCACTTCAACAAATTGCCAACTGTCCTTAACAAACAATTTCAGGCTTCCAACTAACCTAGGGGTGTAAAAAATTCTCATGAAGCAGGCATTTCCGCGGATACGGCCCTGTATGGAGACTCAAACGCAAAAAATTTTCGTCAAGGAAATGGAGATGGGGCAAAATTCCCACAAGACAAGTACGAGACCTTAGCTGGGATCTCTGCCCGGACCCCGAAATTTTCGAATAATTTAAAGTACTTAAAATATCCCTATTAAAAACGTTTATAAATCCGTAATATTATTACGGGCAAAAATACTAGTTTCTATTAAAATATAATAAGTATAGGGGTGTAGGATCATTGCTCGCCATTTGGCGGTTCTATTCTGTTGACATGTGGCAATGCTTAGAATCGCGCCAAGTGTCGCTTTTTTGTTGGTTGATTGATGTCATCTCATTGTTTTAAATAACTTATCCCTAATCTTAGGTAGTCTTTGGAATTTCAAATTTGAATAGAGATAATTATGGAAAAAAATCAAGAATCATGCAAATTGAATGCGCAATTTAAATTTTGAACAGCAAAACGGAATTGAATTCTGATTTTAAATTCTCATTCGTTCATTTTATTATTTTATTATTTTATTAATAGGAATAAAAAAACTAAAAAAATAAATTAAAAACTAAAAAAGAAAGGGAAAGAAACAAAGAGAAAAGGAAATGAAACAACATTTACGTTAGTGCATAATGAAAAAAAGAATAAAAGAAACGACAGAAAAGGAAGAAAAAGAAAATTGAGAGAATGGAAGACGAAAAGAAAAGGAATGGAAGAGAAGGTTACGCCGGGAAAAGGAGATCGTCGCGCCGCCGTCGTTGAGAGTGACTGACGAGGGAAAGGAAAATGGACGAGCACCAGAAAAAGGAGAAAGAGACAGGAATGGAATAAGGGAGACATGGATGAAGACAGAGGGGAAAAAGAGAGCGGTCGCCGTCAAGGAAGAAGAAGAGCTCGCAGGAGATCAAAAGGTTGTTTCTTTTGTTATTATCGCTTTCTTTTTTTCTTTCTTGCATAAGTTCCTCCGTCACAGCCGTGTCACTCATGTTCGAGGTTCGCACTTCATAGTTTCGTGGCTCCTTTGATTTTTTATTGTGTTTTTCATATGTTTTTACACCCTTTTAAACTGTTCATTGTTGTTGTTGTTAATTTGTTATATATTCAACTTCTAATTAATCGATTCGTTCTTTAAAGAGAGTTTTAAGACTGCCAAATGGTACTCCTTCTCCCTCCTCCATCATTTTCCTTTTTTATTTTATATTCAGGATTTATTTTGTCGGGTGGCAATAGTGCATTTGGTACAACATTTAGATAATGGACTTTTTTTTTCCTTTCATTCTTTGAGCATAAGTTCTTCTTACATAAGTTAATTTACGGATTTTATTATAGAATCATAAATTCTTCTAACAAATCTGCGTTTTCCTCTTCTTATTGTTTGAATACTTTCTTTTTTTTCTTTTATAGAATTATAATTTATTATGTTAATTCTGATTTATTTATCATGTTTCATCACTGTGTTTTGCTTCACCAGATTTGACTGAGCTTCCATTTTGAGATTGCAGGATCAGACTCACATAAGAAAGGAGTCCATCGAAACTCAAAAGGTTGTTTCTTATGGTTATTATCGCTTTTTTTTGCATCCCATAATGTGAGTCACTATGCTTCCTTTGCTATCAAATGCACATTTTTGCTTTGTTTGTTTTTATTTTTTGAATTTCATGTATTTCTTGTTACAATTAATTATGTGTAATCAATTTAATTTTGCTTCATTATTACAACATAAATTAATTGATTTCAGGTCAAGTGGGTGGAATTAACTCTGTCCCGTAAGTCCTAGGCAACTCATCTAGTGTGACAGTCCTAGGTCCTTGGAACTTGAATAAATCCTTCAAGTTCACCTCATTAAGGACTCACTCACACTAGCGAAAGCCTAGCGTCAACTGAACAGTTTTAACCCAGGGTTTAACACATCCTTGTCCTTAGGGATTAGTGGCTAAGATCATCCACACCTCAACCCATGACCAAAGCACAAGAATACTACTCCATAATTATAGCAAACAAACTATCAAACACTTGGTGGGCAAGAAATAAAGGCATGATTATAACTATGAAATTAAACATGCAAGATGATTAAGAGAGTAGAAAGGCAAGCGAATCAACAATTACAACTACTAGAAACATAAAAGAACAATAGATCATAAAATAAAATAAAGCTAGAACATAAACTTAACAATTAAGAAAGCTATAAAGATGAGAAATAAGATGAAGAAACTAGAGATTCATTAACAAAAGAGTAAAGTATCCACAAATCAAAAACAAAACAAGTAGTAAAATAAGAGTTTGGTTCGTGATGGTGATCCTAGAAGATGATGAACAAAAGAAATAAACTAAGAGAAAATGAGAGAAATGGAAATTCTCCCAAAAGCTCCCTAAAACTATTCTAAGCTAATGAGCCCCAAAAAAGGGTCTCAAAAATGGTGGTAATGAGTTGTGGTAGCATCCCCTTTTTTATAGGCATCATCTTGGCTTGAAATTCCCTTTTTAACCTTCAGTTTTGAGTGCAGATCACAGAATGGCGCGGCCGCGCCATGTCTAGGGCACCCCCGCGTGGACACGCCATTTGGGGCACGCGACCGCGTGGTCAACGCAAACTTTTATATGGACTATTATACACCATTGCGAAGCTATAGATGTTAGCTTTCCAATGGCATCAGAACCAAGTCGTTTAGACCTCTGTAGATCAAGTCATGATTAAATTAGTGACAGAAGGTCAGGATTGACATCATTAGGAGAATTTTGAGCACCGATCTTCGGATGCGAATTCGTCATAGAATCGCGTAGAACTGGAAGAAGTCTTCAACATGAAAGTTGCAGACATTGCGTTCATCTTTCCAAAGAGTCCAAGTTTGCTCAAATCCGATGACTATAGCTCCGTTTCTCCGCTTCACATTCTTTCTTCTTTGTGAAATCTCCACTTTTGCATGCTTTCTCTAAACCATCCTTGCTTCCAATGTTATTCTTATCCTTTCTCATGCTTTTCTCCATCCCCTTAACTCTGAAATTCACTAGAAAATACATCAGTGCACCAAGTGGGAGGAGATTTAATGAACTTTTGTGCATTTTGGAGGCTAATTTAACATATAATCAATTATGAGCACATTTTAGCAAGAGATAGAAAACATAATCATTCACCGGCAATTGTGTGAAAAAGTATTGATGAGTCTACCAATTTTAGCCCAAATTTAATTGTCAAAAACCTCCTCATCAAAGCCATGGTTGGGACAAGAGCTCATGTGGGGAATTCCACGTGATTTAATCTTTGAGTTTTAGTCATGAAAAAAAAAAAAAAAAATCTTTGAGGTTTGCCGCTAACTTTTGGAGCTAATAGCCAACAATGCAACCTATATTTATAACTAGTATAATTGACATAATGTACAATTTGACTATATACCAAAATAAAATTGTAAAATTTGACAAATTTTTAATTAAAACAAGAGTATTTTACCGTGCATTTTCACGGATAATATTTTATTACAATATTATAGATATTATAAATTATATAAATATAAAATTTAAAATTATAAAAAATAAAAGTTTAATTTAATTTATATTTATCTAGAATTATTTTAAATTTCAAACTATTTTTAATATATAAATAAATGAAAATTTGATATTGACATGTGTAAAAGATTTTGTCTACAAAATTTTTAATTAATTATTTTTCTTTTCATGCCATAAAAACAACTACTAAATTTTTAAAAAAATATAAGTTGATAAGTAGTTTTTTCTTATTTACCCAAGAACTTTATTCTTATAATTTTCTTAACTTATATTTTAGAGACACTTTTATATATATATATATATTATATCTCTCTATTTCTTTTAATTTTCTTCTAGCAATTATTCCTCTCTCATATTTCCTCCTAATTTTTTTATGTTTCTCTCGATTCTCTTTTATCAATTATCTTTTACCTAATAATAGTGCTTTTCTTAGCCATCATTTCTTCTTTCTATATATGGTGGTTTGCTGGCCTCAATTAGAATTCAAACCAAAATTGCGCATGAATATTACGAGGGAAATTCTATGGTGCTGAGACCTAAAATCATCACCATGTGCTAAGAGGTCGTGTCCAATTGATGCGGTTGACGCGTGGAATGGCTAGATCAGATTCCGTGAAATAATGAGTGAATGAGTACAAGAATTCTCAGAGGTGGGTCCATGCTGACAGGGGATGTCAATAGAGGTTTTGGGTCTGGGAGCAACTAATTGCCCCCGTAATGAATGTGAATTAAGATTTAAGAAAAAAATTATATGTTGGTTGGTGAGTCAATTGATGAGTTGTTGGACCGTGGGCCTGAATCAAACTATAAGTGGATCCGTTATGGGTTATATACTTTATTTTATTTTTATGCATATATATTTTATTTTTATAAAATAAAAGATTATATACTTTATTATACATGAAAAGAAATGCAACTTCGTTATTTGGATAATTTATTAATAGGGTTTAAATTTTGATGGCATTTGAAAAAAAGGTTGGATCTAATGTTGATTATTTTTCCAAAAAATGGATTAATGTTGTTATCAAAATGTTTTATGTTGAAATTGTTGGATAAAAAAATCTGAGAACGATGAAATTTAAATAAAAAAGGTATGTGTGGAACGTTAATTTAGCATAAGGAAATGCAATTAATTATCACATGTGTCGAATTAAGTGTTCAGTTAATCATGTTATAATGTTTAGGGTTTGTTGATCCCACCTCACACGGACCTACGATTCTTGGGAACTGGGATCGGTTGATGCCACTGTCTAGCAACCTTAGACAATTTAATTTTCATGTCTTTGTTTTTTTAATCTTAATTTTCATGTCTTATCAACCCCCCCTCTCTGGGCTCTCCTCTCCGTCCCCAGCGTTCATCTCTGAACAATTACATAACAAGCAAAATAAAATAAAAAATCCCTCAGCCCAACCATGAGGCCTGCAACCAAGACAACCACCATGGCCCGCTTATTACTTATCATATTTCGTAAACATACACAACGCCGCTTTCAATTTTCCGTAATGGACTATAACAACATTTTTGCAACACTAATCGTGCGACGTCAATCACTGAATAATGGAGGGACCCAACCTGCTTTGACTGAAGGAAGTCACATGAGCACCTTGACGAATCTGCGAAGGGAATGTCACGCGTCAACCGCAGCTACTGGACACGATGTCTCAGCACACGCTGATGATTTTAGATCTCAGCACCATAGAATTGCCCATATTATAATGATTTTACGTCATATATTGAGGAAATTCAAGTTACAAATCTAGAATTGTTAGTTCCTTGTTTTATTGTTGGATTAAAATCTCATATTCAACATGAGATTTTATGCAAAAATCCTAATTCTATGCTGCAGGCTCGGCTTAGTGCAAGGATTTGTTAACTAAACTTGAAGGAAGAGGAGCAAACAAAGTCAGAAGTTCAAGCAGAAATTCAAAAAGATTCATATTCAGAATTTCAAATTTAAATTCAACTAAAACAAGAATAAGTATCTAAAATAATTAAATAGTATCACGATGTCCTTTTTTATTAAATTGATTTAATATATAGGGTCTTGTTAATATATGTTTTGAAGGTATATTTTAGGAATATTATAAAAGAAAATAGTTTTTAAAAAAAATTAAAAACTTAATTTTACAGTTTTAATACATCGAATAAATAAAAGATTTTAAAAATCTTTTATTATTATACTATTAAAATTTTGGATAATGGTTCACAAAAAATAAAATGATAGAATTAAATATTAATTTTAATTATTGAAACATCGTATTCATATTTGTATTTATGTAATAGTTAATCATCTTTATATTTAAAATTAATATAGAAAAAAAATTCAACGAGTTAGTGGTAATTATTAGTTTGTAATTGGTCTACAACGTCTTTTTAGTTTTTATATAAAAAAGTTGTTTATTACTAATATATTTTTCCAGAATTTCTATAACCCTTCCTCCTTAAATTATGTGACCCAACTCAAATAATTTGATCCTACCTAACAACATCTACTCAAATAGGAAAAAAATAGAGACCATAAAAATAAAATGTGCCCCACTATTAAGCAGATACACAACCCCTTAAAAAACCCACCCGACCCAATATTCCTACCCATTTTAGAAACTCTACGGACCTCAACGAGCTTCAATGCTTCATCCAATTTTCTTGTAGCCACATCTCTTGATCAGCTCCATATGAAGCCAACACGTATTAAGGGACAGACTCTGTAGCAACTGCGACGCTGCTCCCTCTACAGCAGTCATGGGTTCGCGTGTCGACCACATATTTAAAATTAGGAATCTCTTTATCTCTATGTATACAGAGCCTCTCTATAGTATATTTCCCATTTTTTGTATAATTTCCCTTTTTTTAATAAGTGATTGGTACAGTATAATTTTCATTATTGGATTGGATGGAGCGCGTGAAGAATTTATTGGGTATTTATGCTTGATTGTCAATATATACGTATAAAAATATAGTGGCTGAAATTAGTGTAGAAAGGTAATGAAGGCGTGTGATACGCTCCGATCTCGACAATTGCACCGAATCGTATAAGTAATACCACGGTGAAGTGGGTATCGTTCCCACGAGGAATAAAGGACTAAACAATACTATCTATAAATTATTCTAATCAGATCAAATTAAAACTTTGAGGAGAATGGTGATGTGTTGCACGAAAATAAGAAGTAAAGAGTGCAGAAAATTACTTGTGATTAAATCAATGAAATGAGATGTTAAGAGCTTCGGAGATGTTTTTCCCTTGAGGGCCAATGCATACATTCGAATACCAATTTTAGGTTCTCAGTTATCAAGCACAACGAATCTATTTTAACTAAGTCCTAATCTCTTAGTAACTTAGTTTCTATTTATCTAATCAAAAGCTAATCTGTTAGTCAATCAATCAAATAAATAGGTGAAGATCTAAATCAGATTCAAATCCTTACGAGTCTCAAAAGTGATCCTAGATTAGATTAAATGTCACTCTATCCAAACTAGTTCTAATCCAATTTTAACTTACAGAATTATAGTTGCATAACAATTAACTTGACTATCTCTAGTTAGACTTAATTAATTATGTGATTCAATTTCCAGCTAGAATAAATTAATAGATCTCTCAATCTAATTAATCTAGCCCTAGACAAGTTAAGAACACCTCTCAGTGATTCTAAACTATTGGGATGAAGAACAGAAAATTAAATCATGCATAGAAGATAACTAAAAATACCTCAATGAATTAATAAACGAATGTACACAAAAGACTGCCTCATGCTGGGTGAACAGAGCTCCTCACCCTTAACAATTGAGTAGTTTAGCCTTGCATAATAAAAACTAGATCTAAGAAAATAAAGTGAAGGTAACGTGTCTAACCCTATGCTGAGTGATCAATCACTTTTTTATACCTATCCTAATCTAAATTTAAATTCAAATTAAAATCTAATCATATCCTAATCTAATCCTAATCTTATCTCCTAAAATTACATGACCTTATCTTCTTCTCTTTAATCTTCAATCAATCTTCCTTTTAATCTTTCAATCATGCCCTTGATTAATGAGTGAAATTGATGCCTAAAGGATCTTGAATTGGAATAAAATTGAACGGCTCCAGGATTTGTTAGTTAAACTCCCACCTATAACGTCCCTACCCCACGTATAACATGGGGTTACTGCCTCTGATAGCTTCTCTGACGCCAAGGCTCACGTTTGACGTGGAGAACTCACGTATTACATCTGCTCTCTGTCAATTTTGGCTTCTTTGGGATTTAATTCCCACGTATGACGTGAGAGCCCCACATATAACGTGGGCTCTCTGTCCAATTTGCCAATTTCTCTTCTAATTCCCACGTATGACGTGGGCTTGTAGCGTATTACGTGTGCTCTCTGCCTAATCTTGCCATTTCTGATTTAATTCCCACGTATGACGTGGGCTCTCCACGTTATACGTGGAGCTAAACACTTAGCCAAATCTTTCTTTTCTTCTCTGCTTTGTTCTCCTTTCTTCAATCCTCTTTGTTTGTTCTTTAATCACCTAAAATCCTTTGTGAAACACTCTAATAACATAAACAAAACTCAAAAGAATATCAAGTTTGTTTGATTGACAAATTGAGAGTGTAAATCACAAGAATAATCATATAATTAAAGAGGAATTGAAGCTAAAAACAACCTAAGATGCACACGATCAGCGTGCATGCCTGGTACAAAGGTATTGCTCCAAACCGATGGCTTTGTTGAGGGGGGTCGTGGTGATCGATCGAAGAAGGTCTTTAAAAGAATGTTTTGGGCATTAAGCCATATGTTGACGGGTTTAAGTTCTGTAAACCGATCATACAAATTGATGGAACTCATTTATATGGCAAGTATGGGCATAAATTGTTGATTGCAACAACTCAAGATGGCAACAGGAATCCCTTACCACTTGCTTTTGCGTTTGTCCATAGCGAGACCAAGGTGACATGGTCTTGGTTTTTAGCTTGCATTAGAGAGCACGTGATCCGCAAGCAAGGCATATGCTTGATATCAGATAGGCATAAGGGCATCACACTTTTGTTAACGACCCCAATGGAGAATGAGTACCACCATATGCACACCATAGATTCTGTCTTCGTCATGTTGCAAGTAACTTCAATACAAAGTTTGGGAGCGTGGACTTGAAGACGAAACTTATAGCATTGGGTAAGAATTTCTAACTTTGACCGTGTACTTGTGTTGTGTGTATGGTTTAAGCTTTTTTTTTATATTAGTTCAACATGATGGAATTTGACAAGGAATTTGAGAACTTTGTGACCACGGATATGATGGCACAATGGTTTGCTAGAATGCAAAAGTCAGAGTGGAGTCTTGCACATGATTGTGGGTATAGATTTGGACACATGACTATAAATCTAGCAGAGTTTATCAATGGTGTACATAAAGAAGGAAGGAACCTTCCTATTACGCCGTTGGTCCAAATGACATACTACAAGTTGGTTTAATACTTTGTGAGGCGTAAAGGGGATGCACTGAAAAAATTGACTAGTGATTCCAGGGAGTTTACTGATGATTTTCGTAGGATATGGGAATCAAACTGCAGGAAGGCGACTGCTTATTATGTCATGAGGTTCGACATTAACACAACTAAGTTTCAGGTGTGGGAGCAATACAATCCAATGGCGAATAATGGTGGAAAGAAATTCACGGTGAACTTAGAGAATCAATCATGTGACTGTGGACAATTCCAAGCATTGCACTTTCCATGTTCCCATGTCGTCGCTGCTTGCACTAGATATGCTGTAGATCCAAAGCAGTATATCCATGAGGTGTATAAGTGGTCAACTGTGTTGAAGGTATATGAGGGTGAATGGGAGCAATTCAGGATGAGTCATGGTGGCCAACAGCCCCACCGTACACGCTTTTACCTGAACCTAGACTAAGGCGAGATCGTGGTCGCCCCAAAAGCACTCGTATTATAAATGAAATGGATTGGACTGAATCTCAATCCCATCAAACATGCTCCCAGTGCAACGGAGTTGGAGACAACCGCAGGCGTTGCACTCAAACCACTTCTTCTGTTGATGGAGCAGGACCATCATCGTCTCATGCGGCTTATATTATGTTCTTATGTTTTGTTAGTTTAGCGTGTATTGTAAACCGACTCAGACGATTATGTATGTTGTTTGTGTTTTGTTTTTACTATGTTGTGGGACTACTATGAACCAGTAGAGTATGTTATGTTATGTGTGCTTTGAGACTACTATCTCTTTAATGTTTTAGAAGACTATTATGTTTTAGTTCTGTGTTGTTCGATTTAGATTGTTGGAACCTATTATCTTCTTCATGCATATTCGACTTTGATGATGTTATGGCACTTTATCCATGATTCACAGGTTAGATAATACACATTATCTTTGACGATGATTTTGTTCATGATTTATTAGGTATCCAGTCATGGCCGCTAATTCAAGGGTGTTAGACTTACAGGAGTATCATGTATCGCAGCATGTTTCGAGGGGTTCGCCTGACCATGTATTATCTGTACGTCGGGGGGGGGGGGGGGGTTGGATAAA
>JASCZI010000092.1:11517-29518 GCA_036250425.1 Stylosanthes scabra
TGCACTATTGATCATCATCTTATTTCTGCGCTTGTTGAGAGGTGGCGTCCTGAGACACATACATTCCTTATGCTCCCAGGAGAATGTACGGTGACTCTAGAGGACATTGGCATGATATCAGGGTTCCTAGTTGATGGGCAAGTTGTGACCGGTGATACTACATGTGACTGGAATGACATATGCCATAGACTGTTGAGGGTAATTCCTCCGAGGACTCAAATGAGGGGTTCACGTTTGTCTTTGCGATGGTTACGCGATCACTTTCACCGTGTCCCTATTGAGGTCGAGGATAGCACAGAGTATGTTGCACAGTATGCGAGGAGTTATATTTTGAGACTTATTGGGGGGATTCTTTGTCCAAATCATTCGGGAAGACTGGTTCATCTCATGTACCTACCTCTGTTAGAGGATTTCCACACTGTTGGCACTTATAGTTGGGGATCGGCGGTGCTAGCATATCTTTACAGAGAATTATGCAAGGCTACATCTTATAGTTCGAAGGAGATTGGGGGAGCTTACATACTACTCCAGTTTTGGGCATCGAACCGGTTCCCTGGTATTGCACCGCAGTTATTAGATGATACGGATCCCACTTTGCTGCACGCTTATACGGATACGCAACTTCCATTTCGCCCTTTGGGCTTTAGGTGAGCACATTATTTGCATAACATGTTTAAATTTCATCATATATTAACTTAACTCTGCATGTTTAACTTAATTTAAATTCAGGTGGCATAGTCATAAGGTTCTCTCTGATAGCCCACAACATGCATTACGGTATTATCGACAGTTCTTTGAGACGTTGAAGCCGAACCAAGTACTCATTTATACGGCTTTATTTCAACATTAGTTTTTTGAAAGTTTTTATGAACGTGATATCTAAAATTATATATTATATTACGAATTTCAGATTGTGTGGACACCTTATTCCGATGTCGTTGTCGTTGTCCCGAATTTTGCACTCAAGGTGCAGACATTTGGCGTGCACTGGTGCCCTTGGTTATATTCCACATTGTTGAGTATCATCATCCTGATCGGGTTATGCGCCAATTCGGACTTGATCAGCTTATTCCTGGCAAACCTCACCAGCCAGATGAGTTACACTTAGTCACCCTATCTGGCAGGACCGAAGAAAAGTGGCATGTTATCCATATTGAGCACATACAGAGGTGGAATGCACGCAGATAACGCATCCAACAAGGGACACCAGTTGTGGCTCCTTTGACAGCCACATCATCCTGCATGAAATGGTATAGGGATATCACCAGAAGATGGATAGGCCGATCTTCATCTACCATAGGCCGAGTTGTGAGTGATTTATTGAATTTGAAATTTAATTTTTCATATATGCCTACTTGATTAATAACATGGTTTATGTATGTAACAAATTGTTGTAGGTTGATTTGGTAGAGCAGTTACATATCTCATCTAGTGCTCCTCCAGCTGGCTTCACTTTCGATAGTGTACATCATGCCACCACAGATATTCTGGAATTATTAGGAGAGCATGACCGTACACTGCTCCATCAGCTAAGCCAGCCAGCGCCACCCACACAAACATTGGTTGAACCCCCACCAGACGAGGCTGAACAAGGTGGTGGTCGAGCTAGGCGTCGGCGCATCGGGTTAGCTGCTACCCGCACTAGACTCCGCGACGATGAGCCGAGTTCTTCATCTAGTCATGCCACTCAGTCATCCACTCCTGCACAGAGTGTCCCACAGCCATAGCCACCTCCACCGCAGATTCTGTATCAATATCCAGAATACGTAGTTTATCTGATACCAACTCCTCATACCGGATCAGTTGGCACTTCTTCTACCAGCACTACCATGCCATCACCCCCTATTCCTTTTTCATATTTATATCCTTATCCCCCATATCAGTTTCCACCACCTCCACCTCCACCACAGTCATGATTTAGTTTCAAGATTTGTGTTGATTTGTTTCGATGGATTTCTTTAGCTTTATTATTTGATGTGAAACTTGTGTACACTTGTTTATTTATTTTTTTCTTTTGGAACCTTTGATTTTAGATTTTCTTAATTTTTAGAATATATGACACAGGAAAATGTTTATCATGTACCAAAATAAATATTCAGCACATTCAGCAATTCAATAAAATAAATTATGTTGATTGACACGTTACAGGGGAGGCGCCTTTGCCATCAGCGTTTCCTTCAATGAGGCGCCTTACCGTGTCACGTTTTCAACTGGAAAACGCGTTCCACATTCGCGCCTCCTTCAAGACTGCAGCATTGGTGCTTTCAGAGTAGGAAACTCTTGCCGTGATGGCGCCTCCCAATCAGCATTGCAAAAAAAATGAGTCAGTTGCCACCGTGACAAATGGTGGCAGCTGAGTAAATTATTTCGAAAGGATGGCATTATGAGAATAAGTTTTCCAAAGAGTGGCTTGGAAATCTCTACGTGGCTAAGACATAACCACTTCCAGTGATCACCAACCAAAGCCTCTTCACTTGCCACATGTCAACGAAGAAAGTTCACGTACTCATAAATCTTCATGAGATCCCATCCATCCATCTCTACTAACTAATTTACTTATTATTAATTATTAATTTATTAAAGCGGCCACATATTCTTTCTTTTCGGGCAAGATGGCTTCTCATGCTTTGAGTTTACCATCATCGCATATTCCTTACCAGAGGTTTATTCATAATTCTAAGGTTTTGGTGTGTTCTCCTTCACGTGCTATTGTAAATTATTCCAGCAGAAAATTTTGTTCTTCAATCCGTTCAATGGGGTCCTCTGCTTCTTCCCAGTCCCAGCAAGCAGATAACACTTCCTTTCAATCAGGTATTCAATTATCATATTAATATTAACCATAATATTGGATAATCAATAAAAATTCAGTCAATATCATTATTTAAAATTGGATTTCTATTTTTTTTTAGGTTTCGGATGTTTTGTATATATATTTGGGTTCTCCTCTTGGTCTTGTTTTATTTCTACAAGATAGCTTTGCAATTTTGATTTGCTTTTTCTTAGCTAGTTTGTTTAGTAGGAAATTGAAGGAGTTAAGTGGCTCAGGTTATTAGTGGTTGGTTCTCTCTTTTTGAATTTCAACAGAGTAATTTAGTCCATTAAATTTGAATTAGGATACACCAATTGCTTTTGGCTTTTGGTGGGGAAAATGTGGCATAGGCTTTGTATTATTCTAATTACTGATAGAATAAATAGATAATATTAAATATAATAATTCTATAACTATAAAACTTAAGATAAATGAGGCAACTTGTCTCCTAGTATTATCATTGCTTGCATGGTTCATTGGTGTTTTACCTGACATACTCTGTATTGGGCCTTTTAGGAGCTGAAACTGTTGATTATAAGTCTGTAAGCGATGAAGAGTGGAAGAAGCGCCTAACAAGTGAACAATTCTACATTACCCGTCAAAAGGGCACTGAGAGAGCTTTCACTGGGTAAGTTCTAACTCTATTACTAAATTTGGTAATAAAAGCATTATTTGTAACATATTTCATTCATCTTGCATATTGCATGGTTTTAGTTTTACATAGCTCTCCACAATCTCTTGTTGCAAATTTGACTCATAGATTATATTGGTTTTATATCTAGTAATGTATGCCAAAAATCTCACGTTTTCGTACTACATAGACAATTTCGATCATGATTAATAATAAGCCTTATATAATCCAGCAGACTGAGACTGTTAATTCTTCCCGTCTTTTCCTCAAATGATCTTGTTAGCTTTCAAGTCTCAACGTATCATTGTCAATTTTCTTTTGCTACGGTTTAGAATTTCTGGTTATTAATAGCAAGTATCATTTTGCATCTCACTAAGAGATCAACTGAATAACTTGGTGATACACAAATAACATAATACATTGTGTTATATATAGTGTTTTTTTCCCCCTCCTCCATGCAACTGTTTTAACCTTAAACTTTTTTTTTTCAATAATTTCAGGGAGTATTGGAATACCAAAACCGAGGGGACTTACCATTGCATATGTTGTGACACCCCTCTGTTTGAGTAAGTACTTTATAGTTTATATGCAATTCACCAAATTACATTTCTCTTTCACTGATCACATTAATCTGGAACTGATTTAATTCTTTTGCATTATTATTATTATTATTATTATTATTATTATTTTGTATTCCTAGATCATCTACTAAGTTTAATAGCGGAACTGGATGGCCATCCTATTACCAGCCAATTGGGAACAATGTGAAGTCAAAATTAGATTTGTCGATCATATTCATGCCGCGCCAGGAAGTTCTATGTGCTGTCTGTGATGCTCATCTTGGACATGTGTTTGATGATGGTCCTCCACCCACAGGAAAGCGATATTGTATCAACAGGTAAATAATCATCATTGGTTTAGATCCTCATGTTGAAAATGAGCATGACCTTTGATATAGTTAGTCTCAAAATTATAAAATGTTAAAAGATCAATAATCATTAGAGACGTTAACTATAGTTGTCAAACCTGGACTAGACTAGTAGGTGGAGACATATACAGAGATTGGTAAATAAATCACAAACCACCCAACAATCCCAAATAAGCTAGTCAATTATTATATATTGTCCCAAATATTACATACAGGGAATCTGTTTGAAATAGATTCTATCTATATGTATTTTTTTACTAAATCCAATTAATTAAGTAGTTTGACCTGTAATCAATTGATTGAACCAATGAGGCACTAACCCAAAAGCCTTGATTGGGTTAATCAGCATATCAAATTTTATCTGTAAAGTGTAAACAATAGAAGGTTATGTTTATTTTGAACATGAGAAGATCCAAAATCTAAAAACTACTTCAATTTGGTCAAATTTTTTAAGTAATAGAGAGGGCCACATTTGTTCAGAAGTTATGTTTGGTGTTATGTTTTTTTCCAGTGCTGCCCTTAGGCTGAAACAAAGGAAGTAGGTGGTGAGAAGCTTTTAAACATGGTGGTTAGCATGTATTGGTATAGTGAAGCAAACAGTTAGAAGATGCAACAGCAGATGATGGCTACAGTGAGAAGCCAAATTGTCAAATAATGGGCTTGAGTATTTTATTATTGTTGGAAGATTTTCACTGTTCCCCAATACCCGATACATTAGTTTTGTGGTATAAACACAGAGATGGAAAATTAGTATATCAATGTGACAATGTCACTAGACAAATTCTTTTGTAAACTGATCTATGATTATTTCCATATGCTTTTTTGTATAGAGGATGGTCAGCATAAGGAAATTAAAAGAAAAAAAAAGTTATCACATCAATAAAGTGTTTTGACTAAAAAAACCATGCTTGATTAGTTAGAAAAATATGTGAATTAATATATATATATAAGTATATAAAAACATATAATGGGTAATTTGGTGGTGCATTTTTAGTATATATATATATATATATATATAATGCAATCCTATGCAAATATGTTGTAAGAAATGGATGAAGTTCTCGTGTATACTTTAAGATGAAAGTCTTTTTTGAATTCTTGTAACAGAGAATGGAATGATCCTTACTCTCTACAAGTACAGGCAAACGTGATGGCTTAAAATCCTTAGTCATTGAACACCCCAAGTCGTAGCCACTTTGCTGAAGCCCATTTATTTCCTCTAATAACAGGGCAACTACCTGGAACCGAAAGATTAAAAAATCATATTTTGCCAAAGGAATATAAAGATTAAACAACAATTAAAAATTAAACAATTTCGACGAGAAAGTATAGTACAAAAAATTGTACAAAATCAAATTGATAGAACTAACGGTTTAATGGTTTAAAAAAATAAACAAAATTTCAATCGAAATTAAATTGGATATATTGAAGTTGAATCTTTTTTATTATTTTAAACTGATTAAAAAATTGAATTGGTTCAACTGGTCTATCAGTTTTTTAACCTTTTTTTTTTCAATATTTGATTGATTTTATGACAATTGGTTTTTATTCAATCATATTCGGTATGAATTAGAAAGGCAAGCACAACAATATCTAAATTAAATTCTGTAAGGTTTATAACCATGTAGAGAAGAAGGATCCAGGGTGAGATCTGGCTTCATGCTCCAAAACAATACAGCATCACCCATTTTTGGCTTCACCGCAAGACCATTTTTAGCGCATTTGGACAAATCATTCTGCCACGGAACAGAACTAAAACTTACATTGGCATCAGGAAATACGGTCTCACCACCTTCTTCAACATCTGAACTGTACAGGACACACAAAAATTAAAGAATTATTAGTATATTTCCAAAAAAGATCAACCACAAAGCGCAAAGTAATAAAACCATGATTGAGAAGAGAGACATGCTTACAGGTACATAAGAACAGTAGCAAGACGGTGGTTTCCATCCTTAGTGTTGACCTTATCTAAGAAGTAATCAAAGTGAGGTTCATATTTCTGGCCAACTTCATAGTGAAGAACCTGAAGTCCTTCTCCATTCTCTGCATATTTATGACTTATGAGTTAGAATAACTCAGAAAATCTTTATAAGTAATTCATTCATACCAGCCGTTAAGTATATACTACATTACAATGGAGGTGTGTCAGTGAAAAAATACTGACTCTGATGGCTGCGGTGGATTGACCATCTATGAGAGAGAAGAATAACTGAAACAAGAACAGTGAAGGGTTAAGATATGTGTTAAATTAACTAAGGCTAGTTTTCCTTTTTGTTATGGGAGACACGCTGGTTCAGAGTGAAAGGTTGCAGAGATACAAAGAGAGATAGTAAGAATAACATGTTTTGTGGGTCTCTCTTAAATTTTTTTTTTTTAATGGATGACACAATACAATCTCTGTATCATATGATGATACAAATCTGTACGTGAGTATCTACCTTTGATATTATTAGTAATTTTAAAGTTTTAAGCTTTGATTTGCTTCAAAAGCAACTAATAGTTTCTCTACATACATATACTAAGATACAAAGTACAAAAATTCAAATACTATTGGGCTCCTAATAAAATATTTAAAATGACAGAAACTCATTGCATTAACTACATTATAGGCTCATAGTCATATGACATAGGAAGAAAGAACCCTAGCATTTTATAAAGTGACCCTGAATAAGCAAAATAGGAATCGGATCCTCTAAAATGTCAGCATTCTTCTTATTACGGAGGATAAAAAGAAACAGAAAAGCAGACGCATATAGATAGAGGAACTCATAGAGTCATACCTATTGGTACAAAGGTAAGATCAGCAATCCTTTTTTCTATGCTTTGGACAATTTTGTCCAATCCTCTACTCAGAAACGTTCCTGAGCTAGTTCGATCACTGGAAGTAGGGAATGTATAGAATTCATGCATTACCACCACTTGTGTCTCAGGAAAATCACAAGTATATATGACCTAAAATACAGCTTATTGGTATGTACCTGCTATCTATACTCTTTCCAGTATTACTATCAGCAACTTGTGATTTTTCCATATGAGGTTTGGCAATGTTGATCAAGTGTTCGCATTCTTCTTTGGACTAATCCAAATGAGATAGAGAGGCAGAATTAGTTAATTTTAATATTCTAATACAAAATAGAAAACATTCACTTTCAAGTTTCAACAGTTTACTACTACATGAACCTTCTAAGTTTATATATAGAAATTTCAAGCGGAACTCTATGATTTTCTCTTCAATGAAGTTGATGAAGCACTTTATAAAACACACTTATCGAAGATCAGAGGTTAATTATCCTTACAAGTTACAACATGTTCCGAATGGAAATTCTAGATAAAGTAATCAGTGCCTAATCTATAACTATTTTCGCAAATTGAAGATCAGGGCGATCAAAGGAAGATGAATTGACGGATCTGAAGAAAAACTAACCAGGAAATTGTGATACAAGAAAACTCTTGGCTTCCACGATAGAATTTCGATCAACTTTTTCTTCTGTTCTACCAAATCGTAACCTCCACCAAAACTAACATTTAATCAATGTTAAACGCATTTTAGCCTTATAAGTTATAACTAGAAAATAAGAACAGCAATGAATTTGAATTATAGCATGCAGTGGAATAGTGAAGCTACCTTTGAGAAGTTCTGCGCCTAACAGCACCGAGATCCTTGATCGGAGAATCATTAGAGGTAATAGGAAGGTTAAGAACTCCGATAGAAAGTAAGACGAGAAGAACAATCGTGAAAATCAAAAGCGTCGGCAAAAGCAGCTTGTTCAACGAGATCCATTTCTTCAACTGCGCCCTCGGATTCGTGTATTTTGCTTTCGCCATGCTTGAAATGATGTAGAATTGATGAATCGTGTTTGTGAATATACACAGTGCTTTATCATAGTTATATCGCCACTCTTTCTTCAGGGTGAAGAGGTAGCGTTAAGTGTTAACTCTGTATTTTACGTCTTTTTGCATGAAAATATATTCAAAATATGAAATCAGAGTTAGGAAGCGTTGTTGGCGTGAGTGGTACGGTAATACTTGGGAGTTGCAAGTTGCAACTGACATTTGAGAAATAAGAGTATTCACTTTTATAAAATTGCGCATCAAATTTTCAAATCTATCTATCTTTTTATAATATATAAAAAGAGAGACTAAAGTAGCTCCACATTCAATCTTAACATCTCAACTCCCTATTAGAATGCCATGTCATCAAAATCATACAAATAACATATTCTTAAACCTCCTCACATCTCACACTAACATTTGCATTACTCCTAAATCCTATATATGCATTACTCCTCTTTATCTTAGTATTTATTCTCTATTATAAAAGTTCAAAACGTTATATATGTTATTTCCGTTACTATATTACTAATATTCATTACTCATTTTTTATGGTAGCATTTATCATTTATCATAAAAATCCAAGACGTTACATAACATTCATTTTATTTATATTATTCCAGCTAAGCTACCAAATAAAAATAGTATTTCACTTCATCTTATCGTATTAGCCACCATCATCGTGATCACAAATCATATTCGCACTCCATCACCACCAACGTCACCACCACCAATCACATCACTTCTACCACCATCATCATTTTTCTTGTCCATCGTAATCTCTCTCTTAGGATCGTAATCTCTTTCTTAGGACAGTAACAAGCAGACAACTTTTTTCTTCTTATTTACTATATAAATTAACATTCACTAAATACTACTTTTTTTAATCTGTTTGTTTTTCACGTAATATCAAACTTTTTACTTTAGCCATTGCAATCCCTTCATTATCTTTGGTCACAAAAAAAAATCCATTCACCATCTTTAGCATTATTTTACTAATATTTTGCATAAATATTTAAAGAATTTGATATATGAGTGATGATTATAGTTTATTTTTATAGGTTAGTTGCTAAACATGTGTATTAGATGATAAATTTTTCAAAACACTAATATATTATACAAATATATGAAGAATTAGATTAATAATCATAACTTTTATATTTTACTTTGTTAAACATTAGAATATATGATATCCTTTACAATTTTATTTTATACTTTTTTTTCCTAATTTTAGTTTAATTATATTTATTAGTTACATATTTCTTTGTCACTTATATATCAACTTTTTTTTCTCTTTAGGCAATTCACATTTATCTGAAAAAAATATCATTTAATTGCAAAAATATTGTTGAAAAATACATAGTATTATTGTAATTCATAAAAAGATAAAATTTAAAAATTGCATTTTAGTTTTATCTTTTGAAACATTATATTCATACTTGCATTTTGTCTAATAATTTCATTTTCTACTATATTATTTATATATAATCTAAAAAAGATAACAAAAATAATAAATAAAAATAATTTTTTAAAATAATAAAAATGAAGACAAACATATGGAGTAAGATGAATAAATTTATATTAAATGATTTACAAAAATTATTATTTAAAATAATGCCATGTTAGCTTTTTTTATAGAGTTGTCAAGTAAAGAATTTCTTTCTTTTTTGTATCTAATAGATTATACTTATTTCCTATATTTCATTTTAGATACCTCTAACATTCAGGTTACAAATTTTTTATCTTCAATACTTTTAACATTTAAGTCACAAAAGAATTTTTATTTTTTATCTTGAATATAATTTAAGTTACAAAAAGAATTATAGAAGATCAAAAATTATACTTTTATAGTATAAATGATTATATCATTTAAGATATAAGAAGAGTATTAGAACTTAAAATACTAAAAGTTATATTCAAAAGAACATTAACTATTTTATAAATTTGTTATGTTCATCTCTTCATGTTTATTTTAACGATTATGGATGTTAACATTATAAAACTTAAAATATTCTACATTTTAAATTTTCAAAATATTAGTTAAAATAATACTTTTATTATTCCGCGCATCGCGCGGGTCTCTATTTAGTTACTCTTAATTTTGTTAACCGACAAAAATATCTTTCGATTATATAAGGCTAAGGATTCCACACTCCCACAATTTTGTGGGAGTATGGTTAACCAACCTAAAAATATTTAAAATTGGAACCTCGTTTTTTTTTTTTTTTGTTTTTGGGATATTTGGTAATTTGAGATTTGCCACTCCATTTTTCATTTTCACATATTCCCCTCCCCTATTAACAAAACAGGAAAGAGAACAAAGACTCTGTGCTAGGGTTCTCTCTACTCATCATCATCAATGCTGCATCTACCACCACCGCACCAAGCTTTCGCCGCCAAAACTTCTAGCCACTGCTGCTGCTGTTGCGTTCGATTTTGCCATTGTTTTGTGCTTCTATCGCCATCGTCTCTGCATTCAGGTCCACCCTTTCATTGTGTTCCATCATCGTTGACTGTTCCTCTTCATCAATCATCATCACCGACTCCGATCTCGGTCCGCTTCTACCTCCGTATTTACCTCTGCGTCCTACTCCTTTAAGGTTCCATTTTTTTATTTTACTTTATTGTCTTTTAATTGAAAATTTTATGTGAATTTAGATGTTCTTGTTCTGGTAGAAGCCCAGAACAATTTTGAGAGATTATGCAAGTAGAACTTGTACCTAACTCAAGTAGAAATATTTGTAATCATGTGTCTTCCCTAAACTAGAAAATTGAAGGAAAAATACAAAGAAATCAAGGTAATGTAAGCAGAACATATGGGTGAAATGATGAACTTATTAGTTAATTTTGTATAAAACTTTGAACTTGAAACTATTGTTTTTCATAGTTTAGAAATTAAATTAGAGTTATGCCTTTCTTCAAAATGCATCATATATAGTTGATGTCTTCTCCTTAAGCCAATGTTTTCCTCATATGCCCAAATTGATGTAAGGCATTATTTTTTGTGTAGTTCTAAACACAAGCAATAATTGATACCAATTTGATATTTGATTTGTCATTTGATGTTTTATCGTGCATTATCATCAGCTTCTGTTATATGCACACTCAATTTATAATATAGTATTGGATTTAGTTATGGACCTTTTATATGCACACTCAATTTATAATATAGTATTGGATTTAGTTATGGACCTTTTTTATGTTCCATTTTCTGTTCAAGAGAATTTTATTGAGAGAAGTCGCAACAATTATAATTTAGTTATTTTATTGCATTGTCCTTATCATTTTATTGAGAGAACGTGCAACAATTATAATTTAGTGATTTCTTGACATTTTATATTTGAAATTAGTCTTCTTTTTAAATTTTGTATTTGGATAACTAAAATTGTGTATTGGTGTTAGATCAAGAAGTAATGGGCCAACAATTTTCGCATGAAGAGGTTAATAGTGAGCATATATTATATGACCAGCATGAGCAGGACAATGAAGAGCAGGAGGAAGTTGACAGAGAATATATGGATGATGATGAGCCAAATGTGGAACTAATATTTGACGATCACAGATTTGATGAAGGGTATAGCATTGATTCACTCGAAGACATTGCAATGATTGAATTGTGGAACATGAGAGATGTAGACGTATACCACTTTCACTTTTCTGATGTCGACGTTGCTTTTGAGTTCTACAATAGATATGCAAAATAATTGAAGAACTTTGTATGTTACCGTGAGGGATTTAGACTTCAAAATAATTATGACATTGGAAACTGTAAGAAAAAACAAAGGCCAGAGACAAGGTGTGGTTGCAGTGCCATGATGGAGATTCGTTTAGATGCCCCCAATGGCCGTTGGTTTATTTCATATTTTTCTAATGAGCACAATCATCAACTGCTGGAGCCTCATTTCACCGGACTACTTTGTGGGCATAGATTCATGTCTGAGGCTGATATTGGCCAGATGATTAACATGATAAAGGGCGGGATTAGTGTCGGACAAATATATCGGGCTATAGCAAATCAGGCAGGTGGCTATGAATATCTCTCTTTCATACAAATGGACATGTATAATAAAATAGCAAAACAGAGACGTCAATTACCAGGTGATGCATATGCAGCTTTGAAGTATTTGGAAGATCAAGCAACAAATGACCCTTCACTGTATTTTAATCATCATACGGATGTCGATGGTATCTTGCGCAATTTATTTTGGTGCGATGGTCTCAGCGGGGTAGATTACTCACTATTTGGCGATGTGCTGGCTTTTGATGCTACCTATAAGAGGAATAAATATGTGTCCCCTGGTGGTATTTTCCGGTGTCAACCATCATAACCAAACAATTGTTTTTGCTGCTGCTTTAATTTGCGACAAGGAAAAAGACACATATAGCTAGTTGTTACAACAGTTGAAGTTGGTTAAGAATGGAAAAATGCCTGTTTTAGTTATCACGGATGGTGATCTATCAATGAAATTTGCCATTGAGAAGGAATTCCCTGATGCCCATCATAGATTATGTGCATGGCATTTGATTTGCAACGCAACTAGCAATATTGACAAGCCCCAGTTTACATCCATGTTTAAAAAGTGTATGCTAGGTGACTATGAAATCAATGTATTCCGTCAAAAATGGTTTGAAATGGTTGAGGGGTTCGGTGTCAAAAACAAGAACTGGATCATAGATATGTATGAGAAGAGACATATGTGGGCAACTGCGCATATAAGAGGGAAGTTCTTTGCTGGTTTTCGGACTACTTCTCGGTGCGAGGGGATGAACTCGATCGTTGCAAAGTATGTGAATTCAAGGTATAATTTGGTTGAGTTCATACAACACTTTAATCGATGCCTTGACCATATTAGGTGGAAAGAAGGACCCAGGAATATGCCAGACAAAGGGGAATGCTGCACTGTCTAAGAAAAGAAAGCATCATTGCAGTGAGTGTGGCATGGAGGGCCACAATCGTACAACTTGTCATGTTCGGCATGGCATTGATCAAGATGAATTTGATGCTCATAGTGATGATGTGCATGATCAGGTGAATGCCATGTTAGCGAGTGATGCTATTTTGTAATTTGTTGTGGATAGATGGTATACTGACATATTATTTTATTTCTATTGTAGGCATAAGAGGAGGATGACAACTTATTAAACCAAGCTTAGGGAGAATTCGATATTATCAATTATTTTTATTTTCCATTCCAATTTGTAGAATTTGTATTGATTTTGCGTTGCGCTAGATGATATCTTGTGATTTAGAATAAAAGGTTCTTGCTAACTAATTTAGTGCAAACTGATATCACACTAAAGGCGATGAAACAAGCCCCAAATTGAAATTTTTAACAAGTTGAAGGTTCTGACTTGTGAGCAACAAAGAGGGGGAAAAAGAAGCCGAGGTGATGGAGTTGGAGACAAAGAATATACTTTTAATAAGGAAGTGATATCTTTTGTTGTTTTGTTTTGCAGAGTGCAAGGACAAGAAAAAAGAAAAGAAAAATTTTTAAGTATGTGGTGCTCTCTCTCTCTCTCTCTTGTGTGGGGCTTTGTTGTTGGATCACAAAAAGTATAGAAGTAGTGCTTAACCAAATTGAATTGAAATTGAACAAAATCACAAT
Source organism: Stylosanthes scabra (assembly GCA_036250425.1). Lineage (NCBI taxonomy): Eukaryota > Viridiplantae > Streptophyta > Magnoliopsida > Fabales > Fabaceae > Stylosanthes > Stylosanthes scabra. The sequence continues at coordinate 25,326 of JASCZI010000092.1, forward strand.
TATACAACACAAAGCAGGGTTTGAAAAAAGGAAGGGAACCGGGTTTGGAAACTTGGAGTAGAACCATTTTCATAAAATGAGCACAAAGTTGGTATTGCCATTATGTTAAATTTTGCCAAGCCTTTATGATGTATTTATTTTACAAAGAATACGGTCAAAATTTCTGTTATATGATATCTTATAAGGGCCTAAATGAATGTTAGGTTGTATGGAAATGCTTATGATGTGATCTTTACAGACATGTAGTTATGTGCCATAAATCAGAAGTTGTTAACGTTATCTCATAGATTAGTTAAAGTTTCAGCATTTAGTTATTAATACTTGTTTGAGAGATGCGAACTCTTTTGGTTTGAGGATTGTTGCATGGATACAGATATTAGTATTCATGCTTGTACGGGAAACAAATACAGGTATTGGATAGTATTGAAAAATCTCTAGTATATAATCTCATGTATATAAACACTTAAAACTAAAAATAAAATTATCCTAGTATTAGAAAGTAATAAAATTTAAAAAACAACTACCTAGACCAAAAATATCTTAATTAGTAAAAATTAGATTGCCGTAACTTTAGCCACCACTTTTCAAATCTTTTATCCATATCTGCTCGCATCTTATTCCACTCTCCAGTAATGAGATCTAATACTGAGTACATTCTAATCCATTCTTCATGTAATTGTATTTTACGACCCATTAAATTTCAAGGTATTAATATAAACTTATTTATAAATATAAGAACTAAAAGAGTAATTAAACATTTTAGTAAATGATACCTTTGGAGGAACAACGGGAGTGAATTCTTCTTGGATATCCATCCATTGAATAACCCACACGGCGGAGTCATTACTATAACAAAGTTCATTAGTTCATAATAATAATATGCAATGGACATAAAAAATATAAAAATTTTACAAATTCTTATAATTACCTATTTGTGCGCTTAGGGATACCAATTGCATTACCGACATTCCTGTAACATCCCGACTTTCGGTATGTCATCATCACACCTACGGCCGAAATGTCACTAAAATCCTAACTCTAAAATTCCAAAAGTTATAAGTCTGTCGTGTTGTAACGTAACGGTAGCAGCGATATATCCTTCGAATCCATAAACAATTTAAACAATTAAATAACAGATATATAAAGAACAAGTAAGATATCATATAACTGAAATTTCTTAATTGGGTTCACGAGATACAAGACTCAAAAAGGAAGGTACCACAGACTCAAAGACCGACTGAAAAATAAAGTACAGAGAGGAGAGTACAACGCGAGAAACACCCTACAGGTTTAAATCCGACCCCAGCTAAGGTCACCTAACTAGGTCCAACCTGACTAACTAGCCTAGTCCTCGTACTGTTCTAACAGTTTTATGAGGTACTATGACAGACACCCTACAACATCTGTCATCCTAAGGCGGAGGAAATGTCCCGGCGAAGTACCGGTTCACCAGATCAACATCTGATGCACCGTCACTGGCCGACCCGCTTGAGGCAGACCCATAGCCCAGGGACACACTGCCGGAAGAACTACTAGAGGAGTGGTGGCTGGAAGGTGTCGTGTCGGTACTGGCACTCTCGCGCTCTGACCCATAAGAAGCGTCTAAATAGTAAGCATCGGGGGCTCCGTAAGGCACGTGATCAGCAACATATGGCTCGTCCGGGTCTCCCACTAACTCCGTCGCCGGATTATACGTCTCGGCGGATGGCTCTTTGTCACTCGGGGAGGTGAAGGGGGAGGAGAAGTAGGTGGTGCTATCCTGCGGCGAGGAAACAGGCTGCGATAGCGCCGCGCATCGCACATAGGGGTGCGTGGAACAGGGTACACCAGGCCCGGAACCGGAGCCGGAGCCATCGGTGGCAATGGCGTACGAGGTGAGCGTGAGGGCTCCCGGTGGATACTGCCGACAGAACCTGAAGAGGTCGATGAACTGGGGGATGCAGCCGGACGTGGGGAGAAAGGTGCAATCGGTCTCATCGCGAAAGAAAGATAGGAGAACAAAGAGAATCCTGCGTAGTGTAAGAAGAAGGGGGTGAGAACCTAAGGTTCCCAGCTTGGGGTATCAAGAGGGCAACTAATCTATCCTAGGGGCTGATGTCACGTAGATAGCAAGTAGCAAGTAGTCAAGTAGCAAAGCAGAAATGTAAATCACACACAGACAATAATGCAATCACACACAAATGCAACACACAATATGATGCATGCATGTTCCTAATGCAGACCATGAGCTCATGCGTTGGTTTACTTCCCACACCCGACGATTACTTAGGATCAAACCCAAGTATGGTTCACCACTGTCGAATGTCGTGGACTTTGGCTCATCCAAGGCGACCATGTTCCATTGGCTAGAACATGAAGCTATGTTCCGTTGGCTAGAACATACAGCACACCCAAGTTCCTTTGGCTAGAACTGGTGGCATAAGGTACCCTTGGTACTTTAAATAGTCATGGTGAGGATCCTGTCACCAGCAATGGCTTCATAAAGCAAGAAACCGCATCGACAGGGGAACAGGATGATCGTTGTTGCCTTTCAGGTAGCTAGCCCTTTATCTTAAATTCTTAGACAAGTGGGACAACACCCAGCCCTTGTGGCTCTTATCTCATAGTCAAGCGGGACGACACCCAGCCCTTGCATTCAGCCTTTCTTATCTTTAGCACATAGCATTTCTTTAGCTTCGGCACATAGCCCTCTTTAGCTTTGGCACACAGCCGTCTCATATCTCATGGCTCATCACATTTCACTGGTTCGTTCCTCTGAACCGTTAGCCGGAGTAGCATCTTTGTAGCCGGAATTAGCCTTCGGTCTACATGACTTAGCTGAACCAACCGGTTTGATAGTGACCGAAGCCCGATAGAACCGATACTTGGTCGGTTGCCAAACCAATCCTTCTTAAGGGGTTAAACCGGTCCAGAACCATGAACCATTCCCCAAAAGAAAAATCCGGTCCGATCGTCGTGTCCCATACCATCGCCGACCAAACCGAATCGATCTCAACCGTAACAACTAAGGTTATCGGGCCACACCTTGGGACTCAATTATTATATGGATTATACGCATTATTGCTTTCTCACACTCTCAATACTCGGAGCTTATATCATCACGATAATCTTAGCCTCCGGTTTAGCTTTTTTCCGCTCTTACGGCTTATCGGTGTAACCGGTTCTCTAACCGTCTTAGCACATTATATTCTCTTGGTGTCTTTTAATATTTCATAACATTCAGCACTTATAATATATCATTATCCTCTATCTTTTCACTTGTTAAGGATTCATTATGAATATCCTATCATCTTCTAATTTAGGAGTCTTCTTAACTTTTCGGTTTTGGCTTAGCTTAGTATAAATTCATTATCTTTTTCATCTTTTATTCTTCTTAGCTCAAACCAGCGCCATTATCATTCTAAAATACACCTTTATTTACCATGAAAACAGTTTTACTCCCAATTCACTTTTTAAGACCGTTTTGCCCTCGACATAAATCCTTAATTACCGAGTGAACCTATTTTACTAATAATTTTATAACTCTTTCATTTCAAATCCTTTTGAACACAAACCAGTTGCATTATTCTCCTAAAATCTTCAGTTTTAAGTGATAAAAACAGTTTTGAGAAAAGACACTTTTAAAAAGACGAAACTGCCCTTCTAACCCTAGAGCCCGTTTCGGTTTTAACTAGTTTTAGTAAATAATTTATTTACCTAAAGTAACTTTATTATTCTATGGTGAAATTTTATATTAAGACTCATTAGACACATATAAGACCCCATTTAAATCAGTTTTGAAAACAAATATAATTAAAGACATTTTTACCCCTTTTTACTTAGTCTTAACTTACTAGTTTTACTGATTTACCACCTAGACTTAATCTTTCAAGTTTTTCACCAAAAACACTTATTTTCACGTCAAACCTTAAGTTTTCAATTCTGGAAATCACATTAAAACACTTTTATTACCATTTTTCCCTCCATTTCACAAAAACACCATTTTTATCATATTTGATCTTCTTAACCGATTTAGTGGCTTATGTTTTACAAAATCTTTTGTCCCAAGGGTGATAACCTCTCGGCCATTAAGCATACAACAACTCTCATCATTTTGATCATCAAAAAGCTCATTTCTTGAGCATCATCAACTCGGCCAAAGGCCATTTTCATAGAAAGGCATTTTAATCAATATCAAGCAAGCAATAGGCATT
>JASCZI010000092.1:29621-49059 GCA_036250425.1 Stylosanthes scabra
TCACCAATATCACTTGTCAAAACACCAACTTTTTAGCCTTTACTCGAGCTTGCTAATCAACCGTGCACTTGGACATTTCAAGCTATCATTTTTATTTTGAAAAACAAGAAAACGTGAGTCATGGGGAGCACTAGGGTTCGGGTATGAAGAGATATGAAGAGAGCTTCATTACCTTTGATTTAAAATGAGAGATCTTGAGGACAACAAGGAATGTGGTTCGACCAAGATGATGAGGAATGATCTAGTCATAACAAAATATATGATGTGCTTACCTTGAGGACAACAAGCAATAGGCTCTTAGTTCATCTTATGAGTATCTTGGATGAACTAGGGTTTGTGCTTACCTTCAAGTATGAGGAAGAAGATGTTGAAGAGAGGCTTGAGATGAAGATGAGAGTGATGAAAATGATGGTGGTTCGGTGATGGAGTGATGATGTTCTTCGAGTTTGTTGAAGAACACTCAAGGTGTTCTTGAGTTGTTCTTATGAAATATGTGTTTGATCTTGGATGTGAAGAGAGAGAGTGTTAGGAATGTGTTTTCATGAGTTAAAATTCTGGAAATGAGTTGAAGAAAGAGAGAGAGTAGTTTCAGATGAGTGAAGGAGAGTTGAGAGCAAATGTGAGTTGTTTGGAGTTGTGATTTGTTTGTATGAAGCAAAAATGGATTAGTAGCTAAGTTAAATGGTTAATGAAAAATAAATTAGGTCTAGGGGAGGGAGTAGGTTTCGAATAGCAAGGAAAAGGAGTGGAGCTCATTAGCTTTGCATTGCTTGAGGCCATGCAACCAATAGGATTAAAAAGATGTGTAAGAAAAAGTAATATTATTTTAATCATGGTAACTTTTTATGAGTAATTAACAAGTAAACCTAATTACCATGAGTAACTATTTATTTTTGGACATTTTTGGGCTGAAGTAACTTGGTTAGGGCTCCCATGCTCATATACGAATTTCGGAAAATTTTTGTTTCCGAAATTACGCCCGTTTTTGCAAAACCGTTAAAAGCGTGTCGTAAGGCAAAAAGCGTAACGCTATTCTTGTACCATAGTCTTAGAATCATCATCATCATCGTCCAAGTCACTATTTAATATCACACAACATCATTTCAAGCAAGCGAGATCAAATACGTTTCGTTATATTCGTTCCGGACAAAACCGTCGCTTAAGAAAAGTGTTGCAAAAAGACGGGGTTTTACAATCCCAACCTTCAAAATTCACAAGGTTTTGAATACCACATTCTGCATAATCCTCTGAAAATATTATTTCTGAAAGTGGTATTCCCTGTATGAGAATTAACATAATTTATTATATTTATATAAATGTGATACTAGTAGATTCATAGTTGGTAAGCTTACTATATTTTTCATGTGGTGTTTATGTGGTTCATCGTTTTCAAAATTACAGCGTGAGTCCAAGTGATAAAGTATCTTGTCAGGAATGCTCATCACCATTAGATACCAGTGATCTCCTCCATTCTTCATAATTGGGACATATATAGGTATTTCGAATACAACAATGTACCAAGTTTGAGTACATATTTGAGTACTTTAAAAATGTCACAACTAAATTAATACGCAAAAAACTTACAAATTGAAGGTCAGCTGTTGCCAGCATGTAATGAGCGTATTTTTTCACAAGTTCGTGTTCCTCAATACACATCGACACATAATCCTAGACATGAGTATATCGGTTATTTGTTTTATCTAAATCAAAACTAATATATAAAAAATTTTGCTCTTACCGCAAATGATGGCGGAAGAGTCCAAACTTTTTTAATTTCTGACTTGTCCATATTTGATGTTGCCTTCAATTCCATCAATTTTACCATCAGTTCTGACACTTGATTTCCAGGTACAAGAATATGAACCAGATTCTCGCTAATACAAAACAACATCTTAGAGTGAGTGATAACAAAAAAGTTTTAAAAAAAATAACGCAAAGAGCTTACTCCATATCATTGTCAGAACTAAAAATATACATAGTCAAATTGACATGCTCTCCACTCAATCTCATGCCTTGTGGGGGTTTGAATTTGCAATTAAGATTCTTCAAAAAAATGAAATCAATATATACTTTAGAGCTTACTTTGAACACTTGAATATTTAAATAAATTAAATACCTAAGAGACATATGTTGACTTGAATGGCATTGTTTGCTGAGTTTATGCAATTTATTGAAGGTGCATTGCCAATGTCAAAATTTAATGGACCTCTGCGTTGTTTGGTATCCATCCTTTTGCTTGATAATTGAGCTCTATGTTCAACCTTTTGAATTTTAGTGGGCCTCGTTGATTTAAAAGGCATGCTTTGGATGGATGGTTTGACCTTTTACTTTTCGATCTTACTCACAGGTTCACGCTTACTTTGGTCATGCTATTTGCAAGGAAACTTAGCTTTGGCTTTGACTTCGACTTTTCTACTCCAATACCGCTTGTTGGTAACCCCTGTTGTGGCATAATATTTAAAATTTCAACTTCCCCATCCTCGTCAGATAGTTCAGTGAAGACGCAAGTTTGATTAGATTTTGCGTGCAACGGGAGACAACTCTTCCGTTTGGCATCACAAAAAGATTTCTTCGCTGAAATATGTTCATCAGTATTATTAGATTCCTCATGTTTTTTATGCTTCTCATTTTTATATTGAAGGAAAACTAGTTTATCAAGTGATTTCTTCGCCTCCAGTATTCCCTTCTCCATCTCATCAACTCTCTTCGTTAATGACTGCTTAAAAGAGGAAAATAAAATATTAAAATGTAGAATTTTACCTCTATCGAAGAATTTCTGAACTGATAAATAAAACTTGCTCATAACTTAAAATTAAATCACTTTTCCTAAGCCAAGTGATTGTAGATTTTTTTACATTTTAGTTGCATTTTATTTCTAGATAAAAACCATATGTAGACGAAGAAGAACATGTTAAGAATGATCTACATTTAACTTAGCCAATGACCCTATATATATATTTATTCAATTCACATAGTCATGCTCAACTTCATTTGCAGCGTAAGTGACAGTTACTATATTTTTCCATTAATATTGAAATAAAAATGGAATTTTACCTCTATCGCATGTAGAATTTGCTTCAACGGAGAAGTTTCAATAATGTCCTTCGACGGTGATTCCATGGAAACAACCGCCTTTTTTCCTTCCATTGTACCGAGTTGCCTATATACTATGAAGTGATTATCTCCTTACACCTCTTTATATACTTGAATTTTGAATTTTAAAATATTGTTATATCTTTAATTTAAATTTGTTTTTTTTGTTTTTAAAGCTACCACAAACATAAGAGGATGTCATCTTATCTTTTATAATTAATTTTAATGTAAATAAAAAATAAATCACTTGGCCAATCTTTTAAATTTACATTCTCATGTTATCTTATTCTAACTAAGATCAGGATTAAGTTATTATGAAGTTAGTATCTTATCTTATCTTATTATAATTTGGATCAGGATTTCACTATCATAACGCTACTATATATATTGCTAATAACAAGCGTATGTGAATTGTGAAGCATATTTTAAGTGTGGAATTAGCAAGAGATACTTCAATAGAAGACATCATGCAATTTGAGAATATGCTTATTGCTCTTTCAAAAAAAATTGAAAAATTAGAGTTGATAATCCAATCACGCACTAATCCAAAAGATTGATATTTTCATGGCACAAGGTACAACTCCGACGAATGGAGGTTCATCATCCATTCCTACAACCAGTACAAGTACAACTCAACAATCCTTAAAACGTACAAGAGCTACCATGTCTAATGCTCTCAATAATGTTCTACCCATTCAACCAAGGAGATTATTTCATTCAGATGTCACCCATGGAACAACAATTTCAAAGAATAGAAGAGCACATGCTAAAGGAGGGGCTATTTTACCATTGGTAAGCTTTTTTTTAAAATTTTTTTCTTTTTTTTAATTACTATAACCAACCTTTCTAATTAATACAAATTTAAATTTTTTATATAATTTTTCATTGTAGTGGTAGACTGGCATATCTTTCACACTCACACCTATAATGATGTTAAGCGAGCTTGAAGTTGCTGTTGCAGCCTATATTTTTTGAATATGCTAGACTCGTAAATATGACTTATTTTATTTTTTTTACATGTAACGATTTTAAAATTTTAAAATTTTGCTAGCAAACCATTTTAATACTTTTGTAGTTCTGAAGAGCTAGTGATCTCAGATGAAAAGGGCTATAGAAGTACATTTATGTGTCTCTTGCCAGAGCATTCTGTCGAATCACGAGTAAGTATAGAAGTCAAAAAATAACATAATTCTTTGTATAATTATATTTCTATTATGCATTTTACTTATTATATTATTTTAAACATTTTGAAGGTTATAAATCTGGTTGCATTTATGATGACACATGTGTTTCGACTTAGGAGCAAAGATTTTGATCCTATTTGCTGGTTTATGCCTGGACATTTCACAGTAATTTTATTCCTTCACTAATTTTTATCAAAATTAGTAAACATTTTATATGCATATGCTAATTTAGGGAGGATTTCATGTTTTTAGATCAAACCATGTCATTCATATTAGACCTTTAAAAATTATTATTATAAAGAACATACTCATAATAAAGGTATGGTCCATTGTTAAAAGGTTTTGAAGACTCATTCTCAGTAGATAGAAGGATCAGACAATTTATCTAAATTAGAACTTATGATATAATCATATCATAGTTATTAGTAAATAATCAAATAAAATTTGAGTTTAACAAATATTTTTATGTTTATAACGATATGCTTTAAGCGACAAATACAAGCCATCAGAGGTTGCCCTTGATTTCTTTGGAGCTTATATGTCAAGGAAAGTCAGCCAACTCATTAGGGTACAAATATCCAACTTATTTTTCATTATTTTACAATTTATTTTTCATTATTTTACAATTTATTTCCTTTTAATTTTTAAAAACTTAAGGTTGGTTGTAGGTTTTATCCCTATCTATGAGGATTCTCATTGGTACTTGGTTATTGTTGACTTTCCGAGCCGCAATCTAATCATTTTGTATTCACTTCCGTGTGTTTAGAAAAATCATCAACGCAAAAGAAATGCAATTAAAGTGGTAATTATTTCTTCCATAACTGAACCCAATCATTGTTCTCTGTCTCTTTCAGAAGATCTTATAACCAACATAGTAATTTATATTATGCAACGTATATACTTCGTATTTGTTGACCACTTTATATCTTAGGAATGATAACAGAGTCTGGGTGGCGAGCTGGATGAAAGAGTGTGATTTGAATGATGACTTCGAGATTCACGTAATATTATTAACATTTTAATTTTAACATTGTTTGTGCAACACATAACTAAACTTATTCGATATTATTGTTGTACCAACCAGGTTAGTGACTCCACAAGAATGAGGCTTGCTTTGGACCTAGTTCTAAAAGAGTACAACGACTTGAGTCATATAATCGAGATGAATGCAACACAGTTTAAGAGTGGGGTGGAATAAGAGCATGAAGATATCCGGGAGTGATGAATAATATTTTAGACTTTTTCTATTGTTTTCTTTGAAACTCAATTAAGTTATTTTTTATTAACCTATGCAATAATTTATTCATCTTAAATAAATTCTCATTTAAATTATGAATAGCTTTGAACTTTTGAACAATGAATTTTTGATTTTATTTTCATGCAAGTTACCTAGCTTATACATTAGGTGTCTCGAAAAGCTCCTTGGTGAGTTTGCACAAATACAGCGTAAACACGCAAAACAAATCCCTATTTTCAATATAGACAGTGCAATAGCCATGGATTCTATTATTTTTTATAAGTCAGCCACACCAAACTCAGAAAGTGGTGAGAAAGTACATTGGTATAGCACACATACAAGGAGCATAAAACCCATTCACCTCTTCCAATGATTGGAGATAGGATTCACAAGCACTTAAACCCGTTCACCTCTTCCAAGATCCTTAAAATGAGGATCTATATTGTCACAGATTGGTTTGCACCTTCAATTGCTGAACCCAACTTGCAACCACCTGTATGAAATACAGACAACTCTAAAATTAAATTATTTCAAAAAAATAATGTAAAAATACAGTAAGCCACACCACAATTCAATCAACAAAGAAACTACTTCATATAAAGTTAATTTTGCATTTTTTATGCTTTCTGCTTGATGTGAAACACGAAACTCAATGACTTGCAGAATTTTCTTCAACCGGCAACCGGCACGTTGAGCCTAGAAACATGCAAATAAATAGGAAATTTAACAACTGTCTATCAAGAAAATCTTGAAAAGAATGGGGAATACATTGCCATGTATTATTTATTCTAGAAGTATTTAACTCACTTGTGGTACATCTCCATTCTTCCTTTCGAAGATATCACTGAGGATAGCATTCCCTATGTTAAAGAGTGATTGAGTTGATACACACTGCAGATATACATTTCACTTATTTATCAGGTTCATATATCAGCAAACTACAAGAGCAATACTGCATGCTACATATTGAAGAATTACCTAGTAGTAACTGGAAAGCACAAAAAGAAAAGAAAAACATTGATAGAGAAAAGTATATTATGTTATTGACTTGCATCCAAATTAGCAATGAATCATTAACTCAACAAATTCTGAACAATCACCTTCATAGCATTCAATTTCAACAGTTTCCAAATAAACAAAATGGAAATATGACATATAGTCCCACAAGAGAAGATCGTTTTTTAACTGAATTAGATCACCTAAGAGACAGCACAGAGCCACATGGTTGTGAATAAAACCCATACTCTCAACCACTTAACGGTTTCCCACACCCCACATTAAAAGGAACTAAAATATAGAACATCACAGAAAAAGAAAATTAAAAGAAAAAAACTAATGCCAAATATAAAGCTAATGCAAAAACAAGAACAAAAGACAATAGCAATCCCTGAAAAATTCAACTTAAACTAAGAACTCCTAATGACAGGGGCAAAGGCAAAGGGAGAAGAAATAGCATGATCATGTCCTTTAACCTTAAGAAAAAATAAATGACTTATCTATTAGGAAGCCATACAGCAACATTATAACCATGGATATTAATACAAATATGATTATCAATTAAAAGCCCTTTTAGCATGTCCCAAGCCCTTTTACCTTTTATTGTACAATATGCACTCTCAATGAGCAGAACTACAGAGAGGCAAAGAAAAAGCTTCGGTTCCATTCAATTTAATCAAACACTATCCCAGCATATTGACATTTATTATGAATGAATAACATCAAATAGATCTCATAAAAACAGAAAGATTTTTATCTTTCATTGACAAAATATAATTAACCAAAATTGCTAAAATTAACCAATGCTACCTGAAGTGAAGAATGAAAAAATAAGAGGGAGAGAACTAGAACATAATGATAGCTGGTTTTCTATATAAATCCTATAGATCCTCATATATATGGTTATCATTTTTCACTTTAAATAAAGGAGTCAGCATAGGAGAAATAAGTATCATTTCAACCGACAAACCAAATAACCAAGATACCTACTAGTAGTGAAATAAGAACACATCACTTACCATGGGTGCTACAATTCTGTTAATTTGTGTTTGCATCATGACCAATATCATCCAAACCCACATAAATTTTTTTATGCAACAAAGTAAAATAAAATAAAAATAAAAATGGAGCCTTAAAGGAGTAGGTCGCAGAGGTAGAGACGGAAGGAGAAAGACCCATATTGGAGTCAGTGGTGATGAAGAGGAACATGCAGCGACGATGAAACACAATGAAGTGGTGGACCTGAATGCAGCGGCGGCATGGCGATAGAAGCAGCAGTATTCCTAGTAGAGCAAGATCGAATCGGAGAAGCACATGACACTGGTGTAATCGAACGCAGAGGTATAAGTGGCTAGAAGTTTTGGAGGCAAAAAGCACGGTGCTGTGGCAGCGACAGTAGACGCAACAGTGATGATGATGAGCAGAGAGAGAACCTAGCACAGAGTCTTTGTTCTCTTTCCTGTTTTGTTAACAAGGGGAATATGTGAAAATGAAAAATGGAGGGGCAAATCTCTAATTACCAAATATCCCAAAAACAAAAAAACGGGGTTCCAATTTTAAATATTTTTAGGTTGGTTAACCATACTCCCACAAAAATGTGGGATCCTTGGCCTCTTTTTAAAGGATTCCACACTCCAAGCAAATAGGACCAAAATTTTTGCTCCTAAGTCGAAACACGTGTGTCATCATAAGTGCAACCAGATTTATAACCTTCAAAATATTTAAAATATATAATAAGTAAAATGCATAAGAGAAATATAATTATACAAAGAATTATGTTATTTTTTGACTTCTATACTTACTCGTGATTCGATAAAATGCTCTGGCAAAAGACACATAAATGTACTTCTATAGCCCTTTTCATATGAGATCACTAGCTCTTCAGAACTACAAAAGTAATAAAATGGTTTGCTGACAGAATTTTAAGATTTTAAAATCGTTACATGTAAAAAAAAATAAAATAAGTCATATTTACGGATCTAGCATATTCGAAAAAAATATAGGCTGCAACAGCAACTTCAAGCTCACTTAACATCATCAAAGGTGTGGGTTTGAAACATATGCCAGTCCACGACTACAATGAAAAATTATATAAAATTTTAGATATGTATTAATTAGAAATGTTGGTCATAGTAATTAAAAAAAAGAAAAAAATTAAAAAAAGCTTACTAGTGGTAAAACAGCCCTCTTTTAGCATGTGATCTTCTATTGTTTGAAATTGTTGTTCCATGGGTGACGTCTGAATGAAATAATATCCTTGGTTGAATGGGTAGACCATTATTGAGAGCATTAGACATGGTAGCTCTTGTACGTTTTGAGGATTGCTGAGTTGTACTGGTTGTAGGAAAGGATGATGAACCTCCATTCGTCGGTTGGAGTTGTACCTTGTGCCATGAAAATATCAATCTTTTGATTTAGTAATTGGATTATCAACTCTACTTTTTCAACTTTTTTTGAAAAAGCGCAATAAGCATATTCTCAAATTGCATGATGTCTTCCATTGAAGTATCCCTTGCTAATTCCACACTTAAAATGTGCTTCACAATTTACATATGCTCTTTATTAGCAATATATATATAATAGCGTTATGATAGTGAAATCCTGATCCAAATTATAATAAGATAAGATAAGATACTAACTTCATAATAGCTTAATCCTGATCCTAGTTAGAATAAAATAACATGAGAATGTAAATTTAAAAGATTGGCCAAGTAATTTATTTTTTATTTAAATTAAACTTAATTATAAAGATAAGATGACATCCTCTTATGTTTGTGGTAGCTTTAAAAACAAAAAAACAAATTTAAATTGAAGATATAACAATATTTTAAAATTCAAAATTCAAGTATATAAAGAGGTGTAAGGAGATAATCACATCATAGTATATAGGCAACTCGGTACAATGGAAGGAAAAGAGACGGTTGTTTCCATGGAATCACCGTCCATGGACATTATTGAAACTTCTCTGTTGAAGCAAATTCTACATGCGATAGAGGTAAAATTCCATTTTTTATTTCAATATTAATGGAAAAATATAGTAACTGTCACTTACGCTGCAAATGAAGTTGAGCATGATTATGTGAATTGAATATATATATATATATATATATATATATATATATGTCATTGGCTAAGTTAAATGTAGACCATTCTTAACCTGTTCTTCTTCATCTACAGATGGTTTTTATCAATCACTTGGCTTAGGAAAAGTGATTTAATTTTAAGTTATAAGCAAGTTTTATTTATAAGTTCAGAAATTCTACGATAGAGGTAAAATTCTACATTTTAATATTTTATTTTCCTCTTTTAAGCAGTCATTAACGAAGAGAGTTGATGAGATGGAGAAGGGAATACTGGAGGCGAAAAAATCACTTGATAAACTAGTTTTTTTCCAATATAAAAATGAGAAGCATCAAAATCATGAGGAATCTGATAATACTGATGAACATATTTTGGCAAAGAAATCTTTTTATGAGGCCAAACGGAAGAGTTCTCTCCCGTTGCACGCAAAATCTAATCAAACTTGCGTCTTCACTGAATTATCTAACGAGGATGGGGAAGTTGAAATTTTAAATACTATGCCACAACATGGGTTACCGACAAGCGGCATTGGAGCAGAAAAATCGAAGTCAAAGCCAAAGCTAAGTTTCCTTGCGAATAGCATGACCAAAGTAAGCGTGAACCTGTGAGTAAGATCGAAAAATAAAAGGTCAAACCATCCATCCAAAGCATGCCTTTTAAATCAACGAGGCCCACTAAAATTCAAAAGGTTGAACATAGAGCTCAATTATCAAGCAAAAGTATGGAGATCAAACAACGCAGAAGTCCATTAACTTTTAACACTGGCAATGCACCTTCAATAAATCGCATAAACTCTATCAAAAAGCAAACAATGCCATTCAAGTCAACATATGTCTCTCAGGTATTTAATTTATTTAAATATTCAAATGCTCAAAGTAAGCTCTAAAGTATATATTGATTTCATAATATTTTTTTGAAGCATTTTAATTGCAAATTCAAACCCCCACAAGACATGAGATTGAGTGAAGAGCATGTCAATTTGGCTATGTATATTTTTAGTTCTGACAATGATATGGAGTAAGCTCTTTGCGTTATTTTTTTTAAAAAATTTTTATTATCACTCACTCTAAGATGTTGTTTTGTATTAGCGAGAATCTGGTTCATATTCATGACATTACTGCCTCAAGAGCGGATCTATTTCGTCATGTACCTGGAAATCAAGTGGCAAAACTGATGGTAAAATTGATGGCATTGAAGGCAACATCAAATATGGACAAGTCAGAAATTAAAAAAAATTGGACTATTTCGCCATCATTTGTGGTAAGAGCAAAATTTTGTATATATTAGTTTGATTTAGATAAAAACAAATAACCGATATACTCATGTCTAGGATGATGTGTCGATGTGTATCGAGGAACACGAACTTGTGACAAAATGTTCATTACATGCCGGCAACAGCTGACCTTCAATTTGTAAGTTTTTTGCGTATTTCTTTTGTTGTGGAGAGTGGAATAAGACACGAGCAGATGTGGATAAAAGATTTCAAAAGTGGTGGCTGAAGTTACGGCAATCTAATTTTTACTAATTAAGATATTTTTGGTCTAGGTAGTTGTTTTTTAAATTTTATTACTTTCTAATACTAGGATAATTTTATTTTTAGTTTTAAGTGTTTATATACATGAGCTTATATACTAGAGATTTTTCAATACTATCCAATACCTATATTTGTTTCCCGTACAAGCATGGATACTAATATCTGTATCCATGCAACAATCCTCAAACCAAAAGATTTCGCAGCTCTCAAACAAGTATTAATAACTAAATGCAGAAACTTTAACTAATCTATGAGATAACATTAACAACCTCTGATTTATGGCACATAACTACATGTCTGTAAAGATCACATCATAAGCATTTCCATACAACCTAACATTCATTTAGGCTCTTATAAAATATCATACAACAGAAATTTTGACCGTATTCTTTGTAAAATACATGATAGAGGCTTAGAAAAATTTAACATAATGGCAATACCAACTTTGTGCTCATTTTAAGAAAATGGTTCTGCTCCAAGTTTCCAAACCTGGTTCCCTTCCTCTTTTCAAACCCTCCTTTGTGATGTATAATTGTGATTTTGTTCAATTTCAATTCAATTTGGTTGAGCACTACTTCTATACTTTTTGTGATCCAACAACAAAGCCCCACACACTCTGTCTATTGAGAGAGAGAGAGAGAGAGAAAGAGAGAGAGAGAGCACCACATACTTAAAAAATTTTCTTTTCTTTTTTCTTGTCCTTGCACTTTGCAAAACAAAACAACAAAAGATATCACTTCCTTATTAAAAGTCCATTCTTTGTCTCCAACTCCATCACCTCAGATTCTTTTTCCCCCCTCTTTGTTGCTCACAAGTCAGAACCTTCAACTTGTTAAAAATTTCAATTTGGGGCTTGTTTGATCGCCTTTAGTGTGATATCAGTTTGCACTAAATTAGTTAGCAAGAACCTTTTATTCTAAATCACAAGATATCATCAAGCGCAATGCAAAATCAATACAAATTCTACCAATGGAAATGGAAAATAAAAATAATTGATAATATCGAATTCTCCCTAAACTTGGTTTAATAAGTTGTGAAACAAAAGGCCAATTCAATATTCAGCCCCATAGCTAACATATGAAGCATCCTCCTCATATGCCTACAATAGAAATAAAATAATATGTCAATATACCATCTATCCACAACAAATTACAAAATAGCATCGCTCGTTAACATGGTGTTCACCTGATCATGCACATCATCTTCACTATGAGCATCAAATTCATCTTGATCAATGCAACGCTAAACATGACAAGTTGTATGATTGTGGCCCTCCATGCCACACTCACTTCAATGATGCTTTCTTTTTTTAGACAGTGCATCACTCCCATTTGTCCGGCATATTCCTGAGTCCCTCGGCATGCCATGTCCCGCGTCATTGTGTTCAAGCCCAGCTCCAGAACCATCCCCTTGCAAGTCAGCTCTCAATCCATCTACATCATTAGCCAATTCTTTTTCTATAGCATCTTCCTCCTTAAATTGTTTCAACAAATTCATAATCATTTCCCATGTATGGATGAATCTCTCATTATCTTGGCATGCAATGTTAGCTAGTTGTCTAAACCAATCCATCAAACAACCATATTGACTTAGCATCAAAAAATCCCAACTAAATCCAGCCGTGTTCTGCAAACCTGTTTTAGGAGTCTTGGTCCATTTAGACAAGACCAAGGACCGGGGCAATTCATCTATGCCTTCATGCACCAACACGCAAAAAATATGTTCACAAGGTATACCAAATGACTCCATCCTCATGCATGAACAATTGAACTCCATCCCAGTGTCACAAAAAAATACATGTCACATGTCATTTGGTTTTCAGTCTAAACAAACTGAGTAAATCACATATGCGCCGGTTTTGCCTCATATTTAGAACCTTCATTGATGCAGATCGTACAAGAATTGGTCGAAACAAACAAAATATTGATCGAGTATAAACATTGGAAGCACTTCTCTCTAACTGTTGATAACATGTTTGCATAATGGGTTCACTATTCACAGATGTGAGGTCTGTCTGCACCTCTTTCCACCTAATATGGTCAAGGCATCGATTAAAGTGTTGTATGAACTCAACCAAATTATACCTTGAATTCACATACTTTGCAACGATCGAGTTCATCCCCTCGCACCGAGAAGTAGTCCGAAAACCAGCAAAGAACTTCCCTCTTATATGCGCAGTTGCCCACATATGTCTCTTCTCATACATATCTATGATCCAGTTCTTGTTTTTGACACCGAACCCCTCAACCATTTCAAACCATTTTTGACGGAATACATTGATTTCATAGTCACCTAGCATACACTTTTTAAACATGGATGTAAACTGGGGCTTGTCAATATTGCTAGTTGCGTTGCAAATCAAATGCCATGCACATAATCTATGATGGGCATCAGAGAATTCCTTCTCAATGGAAAATTTCATTGATAGATCACCATCCATGATAATTGAAACATGCGTTTTTCCATTCATAGCCAACTTCAACTGTTGTAACAACCACCTATATGTGTCTTTTTCCTTGTCGGAAATTAAAGCAGCAGCAAAAACAATTGTTTGGTTATGATGGTTGACACAGGAAAATACCACCAGGGGACACATATATTTATTCCTCTTATAGGTAGCATCAAAACCAGCACACCGCCAAATAGTGAGTAATCTACCCTGCTAAGACCATCGCACCAGAATAAATTGCGAAAGATACCATCGCCATCCGTATGATGATTAAAATACTGTAATGGTCATTTGTTGCTTGATCTTCCAAATACTTCAAAGCTGCATATGCATCACCTGGTAATTGACGTCTCTGTTTTGCTATTTTATTATGCATGTCATTTTGTGTAAAAGAGAGATATTCATAGCTACCTGCCTGATTTGCTATTGCCCGATATATTTGTCCGACACTAATCCCGCCCTTTATCATGTTAATCATCTGGCCAATATCAGCCTCAGACATGAATCTATACCCACGAAGCAGTCCGGTGAAACGAGGCTCCAGCAGTTGATGATAGTGCTTATTAGAAAAATATGAAATAAACCAACGACCACTGGGGGCATCTAAACGAATCTCCATCATGGCACTGCAACCACACCTTGTCTCTGGCCTTTGTTTTTTCTTACAGTTTCCAATGTCATAATTATTTTGTAGTCTAAATCCCTCACGGTAACATACAAAGTTCTTCGATTTAAGTACACCAACACGACTCTTTCTAGTCTTGTTCTTTCGAGCACTAAAGCCTCTTGTCCTTGCATATCTATTGTAGAACTCAAAAGCAACGTCGATATCAGAAAAGTGAAAGTGACATACGTCTACATCTCTCATGTTCCACAATTCAATCATTGCAATGTCTTCGAGTGAATCAATGTTATACCCTTCATCAAAGTCGTGATCGTCAAATATTGGTTCCACATTTGGCTCATCCTCATCCATATACTCCCTGTCAACTTCCTCTTGCTCTTCATTGTCATGCTCATGCTGGTCATATGATATATTCTCATTATTAACCTCTTTATGCGAAAATTCTTGGCCCATTACTTCCTGCTCTAACACCAATACACAATTTTAGTTATCCAAATACACAATTTAAAAAGAAGACTAATTTAAAATATAAAATGTCAAGAAATCACTAAATTATAACTGTTCCGCGTTCTCTCAATAAAATGCTAAGGACAACGCAATAAAATAACTAAATTATAATTCTTGCGACTTCTCTCAATAACATTCTCTTGAACAGAAAGTGGAACATAAAAAAGTCTGTCACTAAATCCAATACTATATGATAAATTGAGTGTGCATATAACAGAAGCTAAGCTGATGATAATGCACGATGAAAGAGAAAATAACAAATCAAACTTAAAATTGGTATCAATTATTGCTTGTGTTTAGAACTAAACAAAAAATAATGCCTTACATCAATTTGGGCATATGAGGAAAACATTGGCTTAAGGAGAAGACATCAACTACATATGATGCATTTTGAAGAAAGGCATAACTCTAATTTAATTTCTAAACTATGAAAAACAATAGTTTCAAGTTCAAAGTTTTATACAAAATTAACCAATAAGTTAATCATTTCACCCATATGTTCTGCTTACAGTACATTGATCTCTTTGTATTTTTCCTTCAATTTTTCAGTTTAGGGAAGACACATGATTACAAATATTTCTACTTGAGTTAGGTACAAGTTCTACTTGTATAATCTCTCAAAATTGTTGTGGGCTTCTACCAGAGCAAGAGCATCTAAATTCACATAAAATTTTCAAGTAAAAGACAATAAAGTAAAATAAAAAAAAATGGAACCTTAAAGGAGTAGGACGCAAAGGTAGAGACGGAGCTAGAAGCGGATCGAGATTGGAGTCGGTGATGATGATTGATGAAGAGGAACAGTCAACGATGATGGAACACAATGAAAGGGTGGACCTGAATGCAGCAGTGATGGTGATAGAAGCACAAAACAATGGCAAAATTGAGCGGAACAACAGCAGTGGCTAGAAGTTTTGGCGGCGAAAGCTTGGTGCGGTGGCGGTAGACGCAGCAATGATGATGATGAGTAGAGAGAGAACCCTAGCATAAAGTCTTTGTTCTCTTTCCCATTTTGTTAACAGGGGAGGGGAATATGTGAAAATGAAAAATGGAGGGGCAAATCTCTAATTACCAAATATCCCAAAAACAAAAAAATGGGGTTCCAATTTTAAATATTTTTAGGTTGGTTAACCATACTCCCACAAAAATGTGGGAGTGTGGAATCCTTGGCCTTAAAAATACCATAAAAATATTTTATTTTGTATAGTTTTGTCACATTTAGCATATGATCAAAGCGTATTTTTTTCGGCTTTTTAAATAATCGAAGGATATTTTTATTGTTTAAAAAAATTAAAGTGTATTTTTGTTGATTTTTGAAAATTTTATAGACAATTTTAGTAGTTTACTCTTTAATTAATTTATTTTAACTTTCTTTTTGAAAAAGATAAAATTTATAATAGGTTTTTCTTCGTTTTCTATTAGGGTTTGTTATACTCATTTGCAATACACAACCATTAGTAATCTATAAAAGACTAAAAGTACTTTAGCTCTACTAGGATTTTAATGTGCCCTTTTAAGTTTTAACGTGCTTTGCTGGATTTTGAGGAGAAATCCTTATTTCTTTATTCTTTTTGTGTGTGATCATTGTCGTCCAATACAATTCAACAACCATGGCAACTGTATCTACTACTATTCTGAAGAATATTAATCCTAATGTGGAGGAGAAATAAATTATCATGATTTCTTATGCCTCTAAGATAAAATTGAAGCAGCTTTGAGTTCAATATGGAGATAGCCAGAAAGTTTCAAGGTCATTGATCATGAAAGTAGTGGCCAATGGAGAAGACGAACTAGTGTGGTTGCTACGATTCTCTGGAAGCTCTAGAACCACCGCAATTTTCAAATCTTTGAAGACATTGTTGGCACTCCAGATGTTGTTCTTTCTTCAACTTTGGGATTGATCCAAGAATACCATTAACATCATCTTTAAAATTCTTTCATTGTTTGTAAAATAGGCTTTACTTATGATTCGGTAATCTTGTTCCTTCCTAAAGCTTTTTAAAAGAAAAGAAATGGAGAGAGGCAAGGGAGATGATAGAAAAAGAGTAGAAGTTATATTTCTGTACCAGTGTTTGGAGGAAATGAAATTAAAAAGTGAAATAGAATTAAATGCACTTTTTTGTTTGTTTGAACTTTGAAGAGAAATGTGAAATCTAATTCTCCCTTCCAAGTTCCAAGATCAAGCTCTTCTTTTGAAGAGTTTTGAACGAAAGACGGTTAGTCATGAAGGTAATCCAGTGGCGATTCCCTGATACTTCACCGATTGGAGTCCAAGAGGCTGTCACAAAGAGGAATCAATCTTTCATTGTCTAATCTCATGCCCAAAAGCTAAACTAGTTTGGTGAAAAGAGTAGCTCATGGATTTTGTGTTCAGAAATTTACATGACAACTTCTTTCAAGCTGGTTGGCTGCCTTAGACCTTTCTGGTTGGTTAAAAGTTGCATTAAATCGCTATCTGAATGTCTAATTCTTGTCAACTCCATGAATGACAATATAACTCCTAACTATTTTTATGATGCACAATATAAAACAACATCGTTTCACTTACGGTGTTAAATGATTATCATAAAGGCTTGTTTGGGCGAGCTTCTCGTAAAAAAATCTTTTTTCAAGTTAGCTTTTCTTTAAAGATCTTTTGTAAAAGTAAAAGTAATTTTATGTTTGGATATCTCATATAATAATATATTTTTATTTATCAACTAGTGTATTTACCCGTGAAGATTTAATTTAATTTAAACTAATAATATAATTTAATATTATTAGTTTTATATAAAAGAATTAAAATAGTATATAACTTGTGAGTTGAAATAAATAATAATGGATATTAAGAAGGCATGTATTTTTTTGTGTTTTTTTTCGTTTATAAAAATATATTCGTCGTTATTTTGTCTATTTTTAGAATAATGTTACGAAACCAACGTTAGGGAGCCAATAATTGAATTATCATCTAAAATTTATATGAGTTATCATCCGTAATTCATATATCCATGATTAAGTTATCATCCATAGTATGTATTGGCTCCCTATTGGTCATAATCTATTGGTTCCCTAGTCTTTTTCATATTTTTATCATCGACAATGTTATATAGAACCAACATTAGGGAGTCAATAACTAAATTATCTATCCGAAATTAAAAAACGTATCATCCAAACACAATAAAACTGATCACCCACATAATATATGAATTATCACTATCATCACCATCAAGAGCATTGGCTCCCAAATATATTGGTCTCCATGACTTTTTCTTTTATCACATATCTCTGTTTAATATCCCGTCAAAATGGGGCGAACCTGTCGTGTAAGATTCGTTTACCCATCTAAAATAGACGGACTCTTTCCAAAAGGATAAATACTCCTTTGGTCATTAAAGTTTTGAGGCAAAATTAAATTGATCTTAAACCTTTTTTTATTTACAAAACTACTTTATTTTCGAAAAATTAAATTATAAAATTATTTAATATTATTATTAATTATATTTAAAATAATTAAAATAATATATAATTTGTGAATATGAATAATAACAGATATTAAAAAATATATATTTTTTCTGTTTTCTTTCTCTATTTATAAAAAAATGTGTCTATTATTATTCTGTATCTTTCTATCATGGGTCTCTATTTAATATGATTGTTAAAATAGGTCGAATCCGTCGAAGCAGTCTCATTTACCAATCTAAAAAATGGGTTTTTCCAAAAGAATTATGCCCGTTAATAGTGATGACAATAGGTCAGGTTATCGTCGATAATCAAGTACCCAATACCTGTCTAGGTTGTTCTGAATATTTATATATTGTGCCATTTCCTGCTCCATTATCCACAAATATCTAAATTTTTACTCTATACCCAAATCCGCATGTATATATACTTGTCTGATATCAAAACACACGGTATATATATGAAAATAAACAAACGAAAGTAAAATAATTAATAATATTCAAAACATAATTAATTACGATTAAAAAGGAGATAAAAAAACTTATGATTTAGAAATGAAGAATATTAGTTATGGCATCTAAAATCTTTTAAATTACTAAAAAATAATAAAATTATACATAAAATTCTACAAAATTAAATTTAACTATATTTATTAATTAACATATGGGATATGGAGGGATAGGTAATTTGGCGGGTCACCCATTACCTATACCCAAATAGACTATTAACCAAACTCGGCAATATCCATTCTGCCGTTAAAAAAACACCTTCTATTCAGGGTAGTGCAGGTTGGGTCGACTCAATTTTGGACATGACAAATTATCATCCCTACCCGTTAACAAAAATGGGCAAAACATGTTGATCCTAATTAACCGGTGAAAATGGCGAGTTATGCTCGCCCCGTTTATATTTTATTTTCTTAAAAAATAATTAATATTATTTCCTATATATTTTTTAATTAGACCCAAAAGGTCAATTTAACTACTAAAGAAAATTGTTTTTTCAAGTTTTTTTTCTCTAAGAAAATGACATTTTTATCGGAATTTTTATTTTTAGAGTTAAAAATTGATTTTTAAAAATAAATAAATAAACAACTAATTAAATGGGTGAATACATTTAATCCGTTAGGCTAGCCATAATCAGGTTATGCTGAAAAATTTTGAGTTGTGAACAAACAGATAAACTCACGCTTTTAATTATCCCAACGAAAAAGACGAATACCCGATGATATCTACATATATTACATTAAAAAAATAATGCTATACAATTCAAATATAATTTAATATGATCTAACATA
>JASCZI010000092.1:87084-119355 GCA_036250425.1 Stylosanthes scabra
CCTACGACATTTTACGCTAAGTGCAAGAAGTTTGGCAATGGATGTGGCTGGCTTATCTAAGCCAGTTTGATTCGAAAGAAATCATGTTGCGTGATAAGGAAGTATAATGGCAAGCATACGTGTTCCATGTCTTCGATTTCGTAGGATCATTCAAAGCTGGATTCAGACACGGTTGCAGAAGCTATTATGCCACTAGTCGAAGTTGACCCGACCTTGAAGGTGCGATCAATAATTGCGGATGTGCAGGTCAGGTTCAACTACACCATTACTTACCACAAGGCGTGGCTTGCAAAACAAAAGTCCATTGAGGTGGAAACTTTACCATGCTACGAGGAAGAGACTGAGTTAGAGGATATGAAAATTCTGCATCGTATATTTTGGAGTTTCTACCCATGTATCAGAGCATTCAGACATTGTAAGCCAATGGTACAAGTTGATGGCACACACCTTTATGGAAAATACAAGGGAGTTCTTTTGGTTGCCATTGCACAAGACGGTAACCAAAATATTGTACCTATTGCGTTTGCTCTCGTTGAAAGAGAGACCGCAGGTGCGTGGGACTTTTTCCTAACGAATTTGCGTAGGAGAGTTGTTACTGGAGACGGGGTAGGGATCATTTTGGACCGGCATGAGTGTATCAGGGCCGCAATAAATCGTAGCAATGGCGCGTGGGACCCGCCGAGAGCATATCACATGTTTTGCATAAGGCACATTGCTTCTAACTTCCTGCGACGATTCAAGGCCCCTCATTTGCACCATCTTGTTGTTAGCATGGGTACGTGACCTTATAGTTATTTATAATAATATCAACTTGATAGCTGGTAATAATAATTATTTCTATTACATTGGCAGGTTATTCGAGGACTGTAGAGGAGTACAACACAAACCGCCAGAAGCTAATGGACCGCGGCGAGGCATATACTCAGTGGTGCGACAACATTGGGCGAAGTCAGTGGGTTTTGGCCTTTGACACGGGACACCGATGAGGTCACATGACGACGAACCTAGTAGAGTGCATCAATTCAGTTCTAAAAGGTGCGCATAACCTTCCGGTGACATCTCTTGTCAGTGCTACATATTATCGACTAAACGAGCTGTTTACTCGGAAGTCCAACGAGGCGCACGAGAGAAGACGCGCAAGGCTTATTTACTCAGATTTTGCCACGAAGCGTCTAGAGGCCAGATCCCAGCGTGTGGAGAGCATGGCGGTCACTCGATTTGACAGAAGGAGTAATGTTTTTGAGGTGCGTGACAACACTAACCAAAAGTTATTCACCATAAATCTTGCATAAAGAACTTGTTCTTGCGGTATATTTCAAGTGGAGAGGTTACCATGTCGCCATGTTCTTGCGTGCTGCGCTAACCAATGTTTGGATTGGCAAGTGTATGTTCATGACGTATACAAGATGACAGAGATTCGCAAGGTTTATCGGTATGAATTTGTACCGTTGGGGGAGTTGAATTCATGGCCTGCGTACAATGGACCGAGGATGATACCTAATCCAACATTAAGACAAGTGGCAAAAGGGAGGCCGAAATCAACCCGTTACCTGAATGAGATGGATTCGAGGGATATGCGTGGTTCGAGGATATGTCGTCTATGTGGACGACAGGGTCATAGCCGATCTCGATGCCCTCAGCGTGGTCAGAGCTCATCCGATATTGCTAGACCATCCTAAGTTTATTATTATTATTATTATTATTATTATTATTATTATTATTATTATTATTGTTGTTGTTGTTGTTGTTGTTATTATTGTTATTGTTATAATTTTCATCGTGAGCATTATTGGAATTAATATCAAGTTGTTAAAATCATGATTGCAAATTGGTATTATTATTATTATTATTTAAATCATTATTGCCAATTAAATAGCATGAGTTTGGTGTTTTGTATTGGTATCACAATATTATTATTATTAAATGTCATCGTCGGGTTGCTCGCAACAAGGGGCTCATCCCGTCGATCAACAACGTTAAAGACACTATCACGTGGGGCGCAACCAGTCCACCTAGAATCAACTGACCTGTGAGGATTCGACTGATGAGAGGTTGTGGGACGAGGCTGAGAACAACCGACCACGGATCTCCTACTTGATAGCGTCGGTGTCGGTGTCGCTTGCACCGGTATAGGATGCACTGGTGGCGCTTATATAGCCCCGGGTTGGCTATCTACCCAACCTTCCATCCAGTTTGTCGATGAAAGTAGGCGCTGGATCATAGAGTCATCGGTTGGAACATCAGGTGCAACATTTGGATCAAACCCCCCCGACATTGCTCTCTGATGTGGTTCTTCCATCCATGTGGTTGGGGGTGGTTGGTTTGATGGTCCAGCGTCCTATTGCCATGGTGACCAAGATTGATAGTACTGACCAAATGCAGGGGGGATCTATTGTGGAGCAAATGGAAACTGCTGATAAGGAAAGACATAAGGAGGCATCATTGCCTGCTGTTCATGTAGTTGGGGGGGAGGCGCTTGTGAAACCTGTCCCTCTTCCTCGTTTTTCCATGCTCTGCTCGCCAGAATCAAATTCTCACCGTATTCCCCTTGGTACCACATGTAATAAATCTCGATGGGTGATTCATAATGGTTGGAACTAATAAGAACATTCTTGTGTCGTTCTTCATTCCAAATTTTCATGTGTGTTGCATGTTTCTTCCCCCAATCCTTATTTTGTGGTCCCGTGGCTTTAATACAGTGATCCTCTCCAAGATTCTTCGGTGGGTCGGGAACAGTTTGTCCATATCCAAATTTCCGTCTAACCCGATCCGCTGAGTGCCACTCAACACACTCGAATGATAGAAGTGGACTCACGGTGCTAATTAGCTCCTGTTGAGCATAGAGATCGACGGGAAGATGAATTCCTCCATATGGTTGCCAAGTAAACTACAACCAAGTACATCGTGAAAATCATGTTACGAGATTTCAGTAGTTATACTCAAGTATCGTAAATACATAACGCTATGTGCATACAGACATATCTTTCCCTAGATTCAACCGTGTCTAGTCTTTCTCTGTCTCGAAGGTTCCGAATCCATGTAAGCTTAATAGCACCCGATGATCGATCACTTCCATCCGGAGCAACTCCAAACACCTCTATGCATGCATTCTCTACGAATGTGCTGCGACTATTTAGAATACCTGATACCGGTTGGCCTTCAATTGGAAGTCCAAAAATATACAGTACATCTTCCAATGTAACCGTGCACTCGCCAACAGGCAGATGAAAAGTATGAGTTTCAGGACGCCACCTTTCAATTAGCGCCGAGACCAATGGATAGTGTCCTCTACTTCTTGTAACCTGCTTACATGACGGAATCCGGTATTTTCTAACAAGCCAACCACTAAAAAGTTACAATCGTCCGGAGGATTAAGTTTTCTTAGATTCAAACGTCTTCTAGCCTATCATTGAAACAAGAAATAATTATTAGTAATAATAACCCTAATGATCAAATAAAACTAAAATAATAATAATAATGGTGCCGTGGAGTAACGTTATTATTATTATTATTATTACTATTATATTTATTACCATAAATATAGTAATGTTGGTGATTTTATAAGAGAAAAAATAATAAATAAGCTGCTGCTTTAATATAGTAGTAATTTTAGTTGCCTGTTAAAAGGAAAAAAAAATCAGTCACTTAATAATAATAATAGTAATAATAAAAAATTTTATTATTACGGTGATGATTATTATTATTATTATGCTATTCTTATAATAATAATAATAATAATAATAATAATAATAATAATAATAACTAAAAAAACCGTCATGTTTAACGCAGCATTATTAATATAATTAAAAAATTAACAAAATAAACAAAAATAACATAATTAAAAAACTTACATATTCCGGATACCCGAGGTACTCAACAATGTGATCTTGTTTTAATGTAGTATCATGAACCATAACGAACTCTTTAATCACTCAAAATTTCACTAATCACTTTTAGTACTCAAAATATCAGTACTCATTTTTAGGATACACTTACTTTCTTCCTTCCTGCAAAAAACAGAACCATTCTACTAACTTAAGGCACCAACAAACACATTTGCTTGCTCCCTCCCATCGAACACAATTGGCCTTTGCGCTTTTATTACTTGGACCACCTCATTTCTCACCACAGCATGCGTAACACGTGTCTTCTTTTCAATTTTTCGCAGGCTGCAAAAAAGGTTTTTTGCTGGATGCGAAAAACTTTTGCTGCATGAATTTTCGCATGATGAGAAAAATGTTAACTGTGACATAAGTTCCTGCCATCACCTGAGCCAACAGCTTTTCTTCCTTTTTCAGTTTTTCGCAGGCGTGAAATAACTTAAACCATACATGTGAATTACACCCTTCTATCCAACATTCGAGCTATACACCACTACCTCTCTCATATTTAAATTAATTTCTGGCTTATTAAGCTTCCCAATTATATTATACGTGCTATAGCTTGTCATAAAACGAAAGGCAACAGAAAATTATCAGAGTCGTCACAGATAGTACAAGTTGTTGTTTATGACATAACGTTTGTTTTAAGTCTGGCAAAAAATCATGATCATATATAGCTAAAGAAAACTATGACCATAAATCTATGATTATTACTGTTTTTGACTTTATTATGTCACGGTTTTTTAGTGTGGCATAATTTCTGGTAATCAAAGTTCTATGATCAGATCACCGTTTTTTATTAAGGTTATGGAATTTTTGCCACTATACTAATAGCGTCAAAAGCGTATATATATTACAGTCATGGACTTCAAAACTGAACACAATAATGCTGTGATAATTAATTTTTTAATAATTATATTAAAGACATAATCGTTCATTTACTAATGTATAGGGCGCCACTCACCAAAAGATGTCCGTAACATCTTTTTTTACATACTTTTATTTTTCATAATTATAAAGAATTTTCTAAAAATCCTAATACATTAAAAATAAGAATTAAAAGAAACAAAAATTAAAAAAATAAATGATTACTAAAAACAAGAAGTAAAAAATTAAAAATAATAAACATATATAAAATATAAAATTGCAAAAATGAGAATTGAAAGTTAAGAAAATTAAATAAATAAATAATAAGATAAAAATTACCAAATAAAAATTAAATCATCTAAAAATAAAAATTGATATATTAAAATCTAGATTCTCAAATATCTAAATAATAAAATTTACGCCTTTAAAATATGCTATATATAAAAAATTTAAAATATTATAACTTTAATATAATCAACGGACAAAATAAAAAATCTTCACATAAAAATATTTTTAGCATTTTTACCGGAGTGTCTCCCAAATGTATATATGTATGTCCTTCTTGAAATGTTAATTTTGCTCATACCATAGATTACAAAAGATCTTTTGAGATTTACATACGTTAAAAAGAAATTGTATTTTACTAAACTCAATATACAACAATAATTATCTTGTTAAATTAATAAATTAGTATCAAAAGTAATAATAAATTAATAAATCAGCTAAAAAAAAATTAATATATAGGTACATTAATAGGTTCTATTATGCCCTATATATTGATTCAACATTTTATTTTTGAAATGTGGAAAAATAACAAAAATAAAATCAATTAGGATGAAAACATAATTTAATTAAGAGGTTTTGAATTTAAGTCTAAAAGTTATTTTTATAAATTATATATAACGAAGGGTATGTAGTTTAGAAAAGAAAATTGTTGTTCTCTTATTTTCTAATTCCTACAAAAATTACATGAATAATTGCAACCTCATGCAATGCTAAAATGGATTAAATATGTCGAATTAGGCCAGGTCATTCACCCGCCTGAAAATACGGGCTTATGTTTCTAAAATTAGGCCCGTGGAAACACGGATTTAAAAGGGCTTAATATCTGACCACTTACTAAAAAATAAGAGTAATGCTAAATAATTAATAAAAAATTAGCCAACAATTTAAATTGAATGTTCTATTTTTTAGATTTTAGATGTTCTGTTTCTAAAAAATATATATCTATGAAATTATACTTATATTTGACTTTCAGAAGTTCTTGATTGTATGATATATGACGTTCTATTTTAACGTTTTAGATGTTCTCCTTTTAGGTTTAATTTGTTAACTGATTTATTAGTAAGAAAAATATTGATTACTTTTTTTTTCCGATCATTAGTACCTATAATTTTAAAAAAGAAACACAGATGACACAAAAGTGTGTTTTTTTTTCTTTTTTCTGTTCAAACTTTTTTTTTGAAGAATAAGAGAATAACAAAAAAAAGCCTTCTATTTATGATAAAAGTATTATGAAAGTATCTTGAGCAAAAGCTTTAATCTGAAAGTAATTAATAATATAAGGTTATCCAAGCAAATTATCCAACCGAGTCAAACCAAGCAATTTTGCCCCACTCTCACTCAGGCGCGTGTATACACGCACAACACTTACACACAAAATCTGAAAAATGCGAAAACGCGCTTCTCTCTGCAACTCAGCTCCTCGTCTTCCTCTTCCTCTTTCTTCTTCTCAGTTATTGCAGCTACCACTGCCACCACCATCGTCGTCGTCGCTGCAAACATCACCGTCGTTATTGCCGCCGCCATCATTGTCATCGCCGTCGATGTTGTCTTCTTCTTCTTCCTCTTCTTCGTCCTCTTTTTCTTCCTTCTCATCATCCTCCTCCATTGTTACGTTGTTGCTGTTGTTGGTGTTGTTGTTGATGATGAAAAACTGAATTGGATATTGAATGAAAATAGAAACGGATTTTGAATGAAAACAGAAATGGATTTTGAATGAAAAGAGAAACAAATTTTAAATTAAAAATAAATTGGATTTTCACAAAAACAGAAACGGATTTTTCATAAAAACAGAAACGGATTTTGCATGAAAAACATAAACGGATTTGATGATGAACCCACGCCTAGGCGTGGTGCCGTGGTCTTGTTTACGCCGAGGCGTGACTTTGGATCACGAAAACAGAAACAGATTTTGCACGAAAACAGAAACGGATTTGGTGATGAACCTACGCCTGGGTGTGGTCTTGTTCACACCTAGGTGTGACTTTGGGTCACGAAAACAGAAACGGTTTTGAAATGAAAGTAGAAACGGTTTTGAATGAAAACATAAATGAATTATTGAAAGTTACCACTCAAATGTACTCATCTTATTCTTCTTCTTCATTATCATCATCTTCTTATTCTCCTCCTCGTCCTTCTCTATTTTGTTCATCTTCTTCCTCTTCCTTCTTCCTCACTGTATTATCTTTCTTTTTCCTCGTCAATGGCATCATGATCGTCGTCGTTCTTCTCCTCATCGTTGTCGTCATCGCCACTGTGATCGCTATCGTTGCTGCCGTCGCCGTTGTCATTGCTGTCGCTGTTGTCTTCGTCGTTCCTATCGTCGTTGCTGTCTTCTTCCCGTGCAGAGGAAAATAAAAAAAAATGCTAACAGATGAGGGAGAAAGGCGCGTGGGAAGAAAAGCTTGGTTGGACTTGGTTGGTTAAAATGCTTGGTTGTATATAATTATTGATAAGGTTTATATCTAATAGTCATCAAGTGATCAAGTAATAATATGTAGATATTATAAAATAATTATCTTATTTAACTTAACATTTAGAATTTTATGTAGATAACATTCATAATTATATTTATAACATCTAATATTATGCATATAATTCAATAATAATTAATAAATAAAAATAAAAGTCAAAATAGACCAGTTATATATGAATTTTATATATGATTTAATATATATGTACTATTGTATAGATCCATACACACCATTAGCAACACATAAAAATATAAACATTAACACAGAAAAATAGAAATTTTGTGCTAAATAATATGTACAGGTATGTACAATAATACCTCTAGTATTACCGATATAGTTACCTATAGTTACCAAACTAGACTTTTTCTTATTGTAATTGCAATGTAATTTTAATTTTACGATGTTAAACTTGAAATTTGAATTTATTACGTCTCAGCGATATATGATGCTACCTTTGTGCAACTCTAATGCTATTATTATGTTACGATTAAATAGTGTAAATTAATATTACACCACATTATGGTTGTTGAGAGAAGTTTTAATACATGGCGGATAGAATCATTAGGGTAGCTGAAAATCTAAATTCAATATTTCTGCTCAACTTATACTAATTTCACAACCTGCTTTGATCTATAAGCATGTTTTTTTGGGATATTATAATTTTTAGCGACGGATATATATTATGGTGGACTACGTATACTAAATCCGTCACTATAATTCTGCAAAATTTATTCTTCTTTCATTTATTGCGTCACTACCTGTCGCTAATTATTGAAGTAAAAATTCTGTCATAAAATTCGTTGCTAATGCGAAAAATTTAGTAGATAGACAAAATGATTATAAATTTTTGTTCTGGTGCGCTTGGGACTTTCTTTTTTCTGCAACCATAAAACCATAGCTCTTGATTGATTTCCCTTTTTTTCTTTTGCCACTTTCTCTAATTCCCTTTTGATGAGGTTCTGGATGATTCTTCCTCCACACAATTGTCATTATCAACAAACAACGTAACCATTATTTTATGCTTCGCCATTTTTATCATCACCTACCTTTCCTACCCCTTTTTGCTAATTCCTTTCGGCCTCTCAAATACACATCCTTTCTCTCAAACCTCATGTTCTCTTTGCATATCTTTTTTTTCTTTCTTCTTTTCGGTGAAAAAAAAGATTCTATACTTTGAAAATTGAAAGTCTTTGGACCTCTTTTGAAAACTTGGGTGTCGATGTTACTTATCATTGAACCAACTCATCATATAATCATGCACATTATGAAATAGATACGCAGCTTCCCATATTGTGAAACGTGGACACTCTTTTTTCTTTTCTTGCTGTGGTCATGGGTGCTGTTACCTGGCTCTGTAGTGCCTAAAACATAAATCATGCTTTTTATTTCAAAAAAATGTTTTGGGTAAAAAAAAATAAGCTATCAAATCAAAATCATGCATTTAGATATGGATATATTCTTTAAATTATTTACAATGTGTGTATTTTATATTACAACATATATATTATACGAGTTATTACTAATTTAATGAATGATTTTAAGTATACATTTAACATGATTATTTTTATTTAATAAAAAAAGATAAATCAATTTTTAATTGAGTTGTGGTAAAGCCGTAAAGAAACCTAACTCATAAACCTTAAAGGAGGGAATTAGGGACCCTTGAATTTATTTTGTCGGTAGATAGAGCTAGTGTCTTGAAAGTTAAATTTGTAAATATAACAGAAGAGAACCTATAATAATACTTCGACACTCAAGTTAATAATGACCAATGAAGTAATTTAAAGTGAAATTAGCTAGTGTTGATTAATAGATCATAATGAGAAGTAGGTGCTTCCCTTTCTAAAGAGTGGCAAATGTTGTTTTTCTCTAATCCCGCTTTATTTGTGAATGTTTTTGTATTTTGAAAAGTTGTTAAGAGGGCGGGTCGATTAGGTAGTGTGATGACTAAGCGAGGCATCTTCCTAAGTCATGGACTTGGTCGAGGTCTTTGTAATAGGTTATGAAATTGGGTAAAGAATAGTTAATA
The DNA here is from genome assembly GCA_036250425.1 of Stylosanthes scabra. Classification (NCBI taxonomy): domain Eukaryota; kingdom Viridiplantae; phylum Streptophyta; class Magnoliopsida; order Fabales; family Fabaceae; genus Stylosanthes; species Stylosanthes scabra. Next base: position 96,618 of record JASCZI010000092.1, read on the forward strand.
TTAATCTTTTTTCAAAATTTCAAATATTTTCACTTCTTTAGATAAGTGAGGGTTTAGAATTCAAAATCTAAGATTTAAAGTTCATGGCTTATGATTTTTTTTTGTGTCTATAAATAAAACAAAGGCAAGGTCTCAAAGAAAATCCTACACCAAAATCTCAACATAGACTATCATAGCGAGGAGGTTCAACCCCTTCCGTCAATGGCAGTAACCATTTCAGAGTATAGGTTACCATCGCAAGCACCACTCTTTGGCAAGAAAATCAACTATTTCGTTAGCTTTTCCGACTACAATTTCATTTAAAATTTAGAATTTAAAATAAACAAAATAACCTTAAAAATAGTTGATATTAGAAGAAAAAAATTTCTAATTAAAATCTTCATAAAAATATCCTGAAATTTAGCTAAGAGAAAGAACAGTTTTCAATTGTTTGGTATTATACCTTATTTTTAATTTAATTAAAAAGAAAAACTAAATAGAGAGCTTACTTTTGTTATTCCGAATTCCCGATCCTACATACATAGAAGTAGGAACGAGATTCCGCACGTTTTTTTGGGCCAACATTATTCAGACACCTACATGACCTGATGAACAAAGCAAATGCTAATCAAATAAAAAGTGTAAAATAAAATAATTAAAAAGGGTAGTCTTTTGTGGTTTATCAGACCATCCACTAACTAGACAGAATGTGATTTGGTGGTTTCTTTTCTCATTTCTTTTTCTTAGATTCTTATATACCTTTAAAGCCATCTCTTCTATCTCTTTTGTCCAGATTTGAATTATATTTGTACACGCATGAAATATGTAGGTAGGAGGGCGGGGCAGAGAAAAGTGGATACCCATATTGGGATGCAAAAATGGAGAGTTCTTTGCCGAAAAAAAAAAAAAAGTAAAGACTACGATTATCAAATATTGGATTAAAGTGAGGATATAGCTAAGACTTTGACCAGACTTATAATTATTTTGGCCCTTTGATTTGAATTCTCTTCACCTCTTTATCTTTTTTTTTCTTCATCATAGTAGCTACCTTCAAAAATGTTATGTGAACATTAAAAAAATTAAAATTTATATTATCATTATATTCTTATATATTATCTTATATATTTTTATTATAACAAAAGTTTTAGTCACTAAATTAAGTAAACTTTTTACAATGAAATAATAATTAAAACAGTCATATATAAAGCACAATAATTAATAAACCTTTTTTAGCAGTAAAAATTTTATTATAGAAGTGTATATAATTATATATAAGGTAAAATATATTTTTTTTCCTTAAAATTTATAAAAAGTTTAAAAAAATCTCTAAATTTATTTTGTTTAAATTTTGCCTCATAAATTTTCAATTTGTATCACCGCTGATAGTTAATTTTTTAAGAAATGCAAGACCAATTTAACAATAATTTTACAAGAATGACCTTTAATACAAGCAAGTCAAATATAAAGTTATGTCACCGACACTTAATTGTGAAACATTATTATTGTATTTTTACTAAAATTCTAGAAAATTTAGTCAAAATGGTATATTTGATATAAATTAAAAATTACTGGAACAAAATCAAAACAAAATAAAATTTAGGGGATTTTTAAAAATTTTAACACAAACTTTAAGGAATAAAAATATACTTTACTATTATATATATATATATATGTGTGTGTGTGTTTGTGTTAGTTATGATGCATTTATATATTTTACTAATAAAATCATTAGCCATTAAATTGAGTAAACTTTTTACAATAGAATAATATCAAAATAAAAAATATTTATATGAAGACAAAAATTATCAATATATTTATACTATTATTTGTATTTTGATTATAAAAATGAATATAATTTGATTATATTATTTATGAAATTTGATATTAAACCTAAATCAAGTTTCATTATGTATTTATAAAATTTTATTATAAATGTGTATATAAAGCTGTTTTATATTAAAATATGGGCAAATAATCAAATTAGTTCCTGGAAGATGGGTTTTCGTTATGCTAGTTATTAAAAGATTGTATCAATCAAATTAGTCCTTAAAAAATCAAAAAAGAATCAAATTCGTCTTTCTGTAACTCGCGTGAACAATTTTCGTTAAAAAATATATATATAACTCGATTAAAAATTATTTTTCAGAAACTAATTTGATGAACAACGACCTATCTTTTAGGTAAAATGACGGATACAAAGTGACTTTATTAAAAACATGACTTTTATAATTTAAAAAGGAACATTTATAATTAAAAAATCAAATATAAAATAATTTATTTATAAGCTACTTTTAATAGAAATTTTTATATTTAAGTTGTTTTCTAGACGACCATGATAAATTGTTTATCCAAATTGATTCTACATACTAAGTAAGTGATGACCACCTCCTTCAAAACCATTCAAAAGTAGATCCATGAGCTGATGAGGAGGCAGTTGTCTACCTGGACAGTTAGGCTATCAGTCGTTCCAAGATATAAGAAATAAAGTTGCAAATTGGCTTACAAAGAAAGAACGTAGGTTTTCATGAGTTATGCAGAATTATTGGATCCGCATGCAGCTATGATTTTTTTTTTTTAGGGTATCCTAAACCTTACATTTTTTCAAGTTTTTCTTTTGGAAAGTATTTAACGTAGCCACATCCCCTTCTGCATATATACATGCTATCCTCAAGATTCGAATTCGTGACTAGACATTTAAGCAACTCAATCCACTTTTTATTTAATGATCCTAATTTTAATCATAAAGATACTTTCTTCTGCCTGTATATTTTTTTTCTTTGGTTTTTTTTCCTGTTTAGTTCTTAAGCACAAAAAAAGCTTAGACAACAAATAATGATAAACCCAACTACCCAATGCAAGCATGAAGCATTGTTTTGGGCTTGATAATGTTGTGTTACTTTACAAAATGTCGTCGAGAGACTTGTTTAAAAAAAATCAGTAAAATATTAGGTGTCTTGTTTAACCATTTACAAATCTTCTTATAGGATGTATCCCAAATAATTTTAATTTATCCACCCTAACAAAAGAGATTACTTGTGATAGAAGGAAATAATGAAGAATATGAATTATCCATTATTTGATCATAGCTATTTGATACTTGCATTGACACACAAGGAATGATGGATACACAATATATATAGCAGTAGGAGGGTATGTAAGTGTGTAAAGAACCTAACTCTAATAATTAACTATCACAAGAAGTGCTGGTTGGTCTTCACCCTTAACAATTTGGACTTAAAATATATAATAGTTTGTATATGAAGAAAGATGCACAAAATGCTGGAGCATCCGAGCATGGATCGAGAAAATTATTGTACTCACAATATAAATATGTGTCTTGTTAATATGTCTTTTCAAGATTATATTTTTACAAGTATTTTACTAAAAACCACAAAAAAATATTTTTATATTTATCAGATATATAAATATTTACATGCTTCCATCTATTAGTTCAAGATTTTGGAATAAGTGGTTTGATGATATGGTATAACTCTATAATTGAAAGGTTTAGAATTTGGTGATTGTTAAATTCCAAAAAAAAATATATTACAGCATAGATCAAAATAAAATGAGAAAATAAATTTAGGAAAACCAAAAAAATAGAGGTATTGCTTGAGAGTGTACTACAACTATGACTGTTTATGTCTCTTCTTATTAGTTTAAATTTTTATGATAATATTTTTAAATTAAATAAATTTAAAATTTAAATTTTTGTATATATTATTATTTATAGTTTTAAAATATAAATTTAAAATAAAAGATAGACAAATACTATAGAAAGCATTTCAAATATGCCATAGTTTGTAATTTAGTGATTCAAAAAACTATTGCATAATTATAAATACTTAATAATTCTAAACTATTTTACTTATCCAATGCAAAGTGCAATGTACTCAAATGAATTGAAGAGGGTTGTATATGGCACCATGATTTTTTAGGAAAGACATTTTGGAGCTTACATTGTCAACCATTACAAAGGAAGAAGGGATGAAAATCCAAAACAAAGAAGTTTACGGCTCTTCCGATAGCAGAAGTTATGCAAGCATGTATGACAAGAATGTTGCGATTGTTAGGACAAATGGTGTTGTGGATATATGATAGATAAAAGATGTGACACATGTTGTACATAAGGGCTGTATATGATCTTAACAAAGAAACATTGTTTGGGAATGATATTTCATTACATGAAATTTCAGATCCTTTGGTTTGTGAAGCAACTAGATTCCTCATGACATAGTTTTATTCATCTGGTTAATACGACACTTCTGAGCATAACTAGTAGAAGATGTTCGATTTACTTGTTCCATTTCAATTTAATACTTGATCTTATCAATTGATATATTCATATGATCAGGTTCATAGTATTGGAAATTTCTCAAAATAATAAAATTGTATCGATTAATAGGATACAATTTTTTTTTTGAAGTTAGAAATTAATGCTTGTTGAAGTTTATTCTATTCATCAAATTCGTGATTTATGAATTATTTTTCCTTTTAGATTTGTGCCTCGCTCATCTTATACTATATAGTAAATTATACAACATTTTGTGTATGCAAATGATAAAATTTTTAAACCATTATTTCTACATTTGGTTGGCATCTTTAAACACTTATTTTAGCAACAAATTTTAACTTGTAAAATTGTACACTTAATCCAAAAAGGTAATTTTAATTGATTTTTCAAGAATTATGTAAAATTGTTAAAAATGATATCTAAATAAAAGTGAATTAATATTTTTTTAAAAGATTATATATTTAGCAGCGGTTTCTACATTGCCCAATTCGCTAACTCCAAGGCTTGGAAAATCTAACATTAGAAAAATGATTTAGTAGAGGAGATATGCATCTTTTTTAAGATCAAACTTTTTGGATTTAAATAAATTAAAATTTTTAAAGTAATTGTCCATCCTGATTCCTGAGTCATCTAAACTATAGAGTAGCAATAATTTCATCAGTATAAATCAAGAATGTTAGGTATTATTTATAAATAATATTTCTGTACGAATAAAGGCAAATTTTTGCAATTATTGTAGCTTTAACAAAACAAAATATAAATTATTGTCTTTTAATTATTTCTAAACTAACATAAATTACACACCATTTATTATAGCATGCATGTTCTTTTCAATAACTTTCTGGTGTACATCGGCGTTTAATAACAAGGGTGGATTGTAGTCAGGTAGAGATTAGTTGGTTCTAGTTCTTTAATAAATAAAATGATTAATTAATCTTACAAAAATTAATTTTTAGACATTATAAGTCTAAATGAGTTTACAAAGACAACCAATTGTATATTATTGTCGCATCAACAAAATAACATTTTTAAATCCATTACTTCATAAGTTATATAAATACATGAATCTTATTGAATGATTGTATAAAACTTCTTATACTATGATAAGTGTATCAAAAGTAAAGTCTAATCTTACATTGTAATTTAAACAAAGAAAACAATTTTACTCTCAATTAATTAAATTCAATTTTATATTAATATAAAGGTATATTATATTGTATTTTCAAAATTTGAAAGTATATCCATCCATATTATCTTCTTCTTCTATCTTCGCATGCTTCTTACTTGCCGGTCCTCCGATCACCATCGCCATCGCTCCTTCTATCCTCAGCCAACGCAAGATCCCCCCAACACCACAACCACCATCACCAATGTCCACCACAAGCTCAAGGACCTCTTCGTCTCTTATCCATCGCCGCCATCAAGAGCTTCCGGCACTTAGAGCAACAACAACAGCAAAGTTCTACAACCATGTGCAAGATAGATTTTTCACCGGCGGCTCCTCCATTGACGTCAGGTTATGCTCTGGATCTCCACTCGGAGACGGAAGCAACGTGGCTTCTGGCCAATAACATCAGCGCTCCAGTATCGGCTACTCCGACGAGCACGGTGAATGATGTTAGAAACAATTCTTGAATAGTGTCTAACTGTATTTGTGACAAGATCTAGAACACCTACGACGAGATCTTGAAGCTCCTCGATACCTGCCTCATTCCCACCGCCTCCTCTAGTGATTCCAAGGTCTTCTACCTCAAGATAAAGGGAGACTACCACATGCATCTCCCAGAGTTTCAACACCGACGCTGAGCGCAAGGAGGTCATCGAGATGTATATCAACACAGAAAAATGTAAACATCAGTATAGAAACAGAAATTTTTATGTGCTAATGTTTTACATATTTTCGTGTTGTTAAACGGTGTGTATAGATGTGTACAATGATACACATAGATTTATTCTATTTCTAATTATACCCTACAACTATATATAATAACAAGTAGGGAAAAGTACTAATGTTGCCATAAAGGTTTAGGTGAAAAATCAATTTTACCATAATCGTTTTTTCTTTATCAAATATGCTACAAACATTTATTTTTTTTTCAAAAAAACATATTGACCAATTTGCCCCTGTTGCAGTTATTATTTGTTTAAGATATTATCAAGAGACTAAGCAACACAACAGCAACCTGAGCAAGAAACCATTTTTCATAAAAAATTACTGAAGTTTTCATGTCATTACATACATATAAGCACGAAAATTACAAATAATAATTAAGAATACAACCAACAACAACTAAATAATCTAAGATACAAATACTAATGGCGTTGTAAATCTTCCTGGTGCTGTTCCTCTTTCTCTTTCCAGCATACTAATGACATAACAACAGTCTGAAGACCTGCATCATAAACAAAATAAAGTTGGAAACTTTAATTAATTTAAAAAAAAATGAAATCACTTTGTTAAGTAAGATTCAGGAGAAGAGAACAACCAAATCATTCAAAGGAAGAATAATAATAATAAATCATGGTTAAATAAACCCACAACATACCAGAAGTAACAAAAATGCATTTCTACTTAAAATAATAAGTTCTGAAATATGCTTTGAGTAAGAGCTAACGGAAACACACAACCAAATCTCTTAACCAGAAATTGTAACAATGCCATAGAAGTTGACTCTTTTTTTTTTTTTTGTTACCTCAAAAGACAAAATTGGTTGATAAGGGGCCAACTTTCTCAAATGCTCTCTGATGAAGGAGTCACCAATGACCTGAAGAACCAGTTATGTTGTAGGAATAGTGGAAGCCATGGCCACAAAGTTCCTCCTCCTCTGATTCTTCTTCCCCTCAAAATAAAAATTGAACCTTCTAGCCAACCTCACTTGCTTTTGATCAATGGAATTGGACTTAACCATGCAAGCAGAATTGTAAAAATCAACAACACCCATGAAGACCTGCATCATAAACAAAATAAAGTTAGAAACTTTAATTAATTTAAAAAAAATGAAATCACTTTGTTAAGTAAGATTCAGGAGAAGAGAACAAAGGGTTAAGTAAGATGCAGAGAAGAAACTACCAGCATCAACTCACAAAGGAATAAGGAACGAATACCAAAATTAATAAGATGACACAATATAAAATTACAGCAAAAATCCAGTACCTGTTCGATTTCAATTTCAACCTCTTTCCCTTCTTTCTCTTCTTCCAATTTCGTTCCTCTTTCAGCAACCCTAACTTGTTTCGAGCTGTGGAGAGTGGAGATTGGAGAGTGGAGTCTGAGCTGTGAAGAGTGGAGAGTTATAGAAATGGTATTTTGGTCTATCCATTTAATTTTTGGTCATTTTAATGTGATTTCAAAACCCTTTTGGCATTTTTGATAAAAAAAAAAAACGATTGTGATAAAATTGATTTTTCACCTAAACCTTTATGGCAATATTAATACTTTTCCCTAACAAGTAGTAATGTATCATAAGTAAAGGACTCATTCATTCGCTCGCTACTAAGCTGGATAATTCATCATAAACTTATCCAGAATTCTTGTAATTAAAGTTTTTTTTATTGTGTTTCACTCAAAATTTCTCAATAGAGTCGAAGAAAGTGCTCGTATCACAATCTCTTATTGAAAAACGAAATGAAACTTTTTTTTAAGTAGATGGGTCTCGACTGTTTACCAATAATGGCTTGACAAAGTACTATAATTTTGCTGAAAGTTAAAATTTGAAGTAAAATAGCATTGTGCAATTGCAGTGTTAAATTAAATGAATGGTAAATCAATGATGATTAATTACAAATGACATGTGATTAAAATGATCAATATGATTTATAGCTAAATAGCGGGAAACAAAGATGTATAAATTCCGGAGGAATAAAAGAATGACAATGAACATGAACAGAAATAACCTAAAGAAAAATGAATGAGAGAACTAGAAAACAGAATTTAAAGAATAAAATTAAGATGAACTATTTTCCTAATTCGTGTCGAAATATCTTTCCAGACTCGGACTCTTGTCAAAAAGTATTTACAAGTAAACAAATGTTGGTCGAAAAATATTTTTGGTCTAGCAGATTGAAACATAAAGTAGTGGATGCAATGACAATGCAAGTGAAGCATCAACCATAGAAGCATGATGGGAACATGCATATTCCAATGACTAAAAGTCCTTATCAAATTGGTGGTGTTGGTGCGAAATTTGATTTTTGACTAATAAATGTGATTCTTTATTATGATCAGAGGGTCGAGAGTCAATTTTGACTCTTCTTAGAATCAGGGAAGGAACACAAAGTCAAAGCCATCAGATCCCATACATCAGGATCAAAAAATCAAGACAGCAATAGGCCAGGCATGGTGAGAATCAATAGGAAGTTACTAGAGCGTAAAGTCCAAAAAAACGTGGGTTATGTTCTTCTATAACCAAGGAAGTAACTGCAACTCCAACAAAACACAAACATTTGCTTATAAATGGAGACTTCATTCGTTAATTCTTCATCACTTTCCTTCACTTCACAAACACCATAAAACTCTGCCAAATTTTAGTTACAGTGATGCAAGAATCCTTGGAGTGCACATGCCAAATGTGAGTGAGGAATGGTCACTCTTTTCTTCATTTTTTTCTTTATTTTTCTTTATTTTTTGTTCATACCATGTCTTTCATTTCTTTCCGGTCTTCTTCATTTTCTTTCATTCTTGTTATTTATTTTCTTGTTCAAGTTATTTCGTTTTCAGTACTTTCATTTATTTCTTCTTGTCTTTTTGTGTTTGCTTTTCTTTCTTTGTTAGTTTTCTTTTCCTTACTTCTCGTCCCTGTTTTTCATCCTTCTTAGTATTTTCTCATTGTTTCCTTTTTTCTTTTATTTCTTCATTTCGAGTTCCTTTATTTTCTTTTCCTTTATTTTCTCTTATTTTCATTCACACTCTTCAAGGTTCTACACTTTACTTCAAGTTCTTTACATTATTATATATTGTTTATCATCTTTATGGTTTTTTCATTGTTCAAGCATATAGTCAGAATTTTTTATTTCTCTTGTAATCGATCTTTACTGTGAGCTCTTGTAATTATTTCATCATCAATAATAATAAAGAGAAAATAATGTTCTTGCATCAAAGTCTTATTTTAACAAAAAGACTTTAGAGTCGAAATCACATTTATTTTATTTAAATGTGTTGTATTCCACTCTTCAACTACAAAACTGTGGTATAAACTTGATTAACATAATTTTGCTAAGATTGACAAAAAAAAAAAAAAAATCAAGCAAAACAGGTGTTAAAAACCTTTAACATACATTTTATGAAGTGGTGAATTGAAGTCTTTTAACTATTGTCAGGGCTCTTTTTGTAAATAATTTGCAAGTATCCTTGCAATTTGTTTAATGATATGTTATCAAAATTTGTGACTTAAAAATATAAAATATGATCCTAAAAAAATTAGCGTGAGACAAATAAAAGATAAAAGAAACATATGTAAAGATTTACACAAATAAAAAATGTATTGCCAGTTCGACATGTTAGAAATATAAATGTTCATGTTGTCTACACTTATTAGTTTAAGTTTTTTAAAGTTTCATGACAACAACAAAAAAAAGTGCACTACAAAATACAAATTAAAGGGGCATGAAGTTTCAGTTTTTATTTTTGTAATTTGTATATATAAATACTTAGGCCCGTTTGGCTATTTACCATGCATAATTCTAAATATTATATGAAATTATATAATATTAATAAAATAATTTATACTTAACATGAGCATTAAATGAAATAAAGAAAATAAAATTATTAATCAACTTCAAATAAAAAATGAGAAGGTAAATGTCAATAGAAAAATAAAATTACATTTTTAGTGCAAAAAAGAATAATATCATATCATATAAACTAAAGGTTATAGAATTTGATGAAAAAATTGTTATAAAATTCAAATACTTTTGCATAAAATATAATAAATATATAACTTTTAATTCAAATCTCTCTTCAATGAATATAACTTATTTCTACTAATATATGTGATTATAATCCAAAACAAAATCACCATAATTAATGATGAATTCTACGGTACCCTCTCTAAAATGTATTAGTTCATAATTAACTTAATAAATAACTTTATTATGGTCGGAATGTTTACCACTACTTATCTACCTTCTATTTTTCATTCAGTTTGATTTAGAATGACTATATAGATTGAAAAAAATGATATATTATATCACTTGTTCTTTTTATATGACAGGAAAAAACGAAAAAAGAAAATATTATATTATGTGCTCATCTTTTTGGAAAAAATATAAAATATCATAGAAAACCCTTATTGGAATAAGATTATACATTAAACACTAAAAAAAATTATTTATTAAGTTAATTGTGAACTAATGGGTTAGAGATCAAGGATAAATTACCATATCAAAACGAGAGGGTATCGTAGTATTCACCTTGCTAAAAGCATTACGCCAAAGTCAAGGCTGGTCAAAAAAAAATAATGAATGGCATTAAATTATATGTACGCAGGGCCGTGAGGTTGTTACAATTAGTTATTAGAAAATGCATTTAAAAGAACTTAAATATACTCAAAAATAGTAACTTATGGCTATTATGGTTAATAAACTAATGGTTACCGAACATTTCTCAAAAAGGTTATAAAACTTTGATCCCTAGCTTGCTTTACAACTCTCAAGGCTCTTCAGAAATGGCGTTAGCATAAATAGCCAAAATCAATCTCCCTCCACTACTCTTATTAGGAATGAAATTGAAGCATGAAGCAAACACAATCTAAAATAGATAATGATGATAAACATAACGAATGCATCTCCAAAGTAGCAATACACTAATTCTCATCATTTTGTAGCAAGACAAATGTTAAAAAGAAATCCTCAAATAACTTAAGAAGTTTTCTCTTGTATCCTATTAGGGTTTTCTTTTGTACTCTAGTGTTTTGTTAGAGTTTTTTTCTTGTGCCCTATTAGAATTTTCTCTTGTGTTATAATGTTTTGCTAGAGTTTTTTTTTGTACCCTATTAGGGTTTTCTCTTATACTCTAGTGTTCTACTAGAGTTTTCTTTTGTGTTCTATTAGGGTTTTTTCTCTTGTGCCCTAATAAGGTTCTTCTGATGTTCGGTTAAAATTTTCTTTTGTTCATTTGGAGTACTCAGAAGATATTAAAGAAAGAGTGAAAATTTGTGTTGAATAGGCTTATTAGAAGACTCTTTGCTGTTGCATTCCGAACAATGGAGGCAGATTTCAAGATAATCTGGTGTTCAAAATGACATAAGAGTATTTTGCAGGAAGTGTTAGGGTTTAGAGAGACCTCTGACCTTCCATAAACTGAAAGGGATCTGTATATCCTACTCTCCCGAGAATGGTTTTATCTATGAAACCAACATTCAATCTCGAATATGGTGGAATTTAAATTAAGATCTTGTGATTTCTGCATTATCTTAAGGGTACTATGGTCTACGGAAAAATATCCAGGACTATCTCCCAGCGCCAACATATCTTCAAAGCCGCATCTTCTCCAAATGGTTTTTGCCTCCGTCATTGAAATCAACCTTGAGTTTCAAATATAACACATTTCTTTGTTTTTTTAATATCTTCATCTCTAAGTTTATTTGATATTTACATCTTTAATTTCTGTGGAGATCCCACTTTCTTTTGCTTTTGGTTGTCCAAATTGGACCCAATTTATATGTATTCATTTTTTCTATTCAGTGAAATGAGATACAACTGCCTTTGATAAAAAATAAAAATAAAAAAACTAGATTACAACAAACATATGAATTTTGTGAATAAAACATAAGTAGATATTCTTTACATACATACCCTTGTTCTCTTCCATCCTTTCCTATTATTTCTACTTTATGAAGCATGGACACTTCGTTGAATTGTCGTCTTCCTATATCACACATTTTGGACACGACACTTATCTACACTCATCAGATACGTATGTTTTCCATGTTTTTATAAAACCAAAAAATACTTTTTTAGACATACTAAACACATCAAAATATGATCACATATATGTGTGTTCAACTTTATTTTTAACTTATATTTTTAAAATGAATTTAAAAATAATATATATTATTATTTATTAAAAATAAAAGTTATGTTAAATATTTATACAGATAAAAGATAGGAAAAATATTTAAAAATATTAATTTATATTTTAATATAAATAAAATATCTAGACGCTATTGTATTTTTTTAAAAAAAATACATTTTGTTTTATATATATTTCGGATCCTCATGTCATATAAAAAAATTAAAATTAATGTATTTGCATATCCCGTGTCTATCATGTTCCGTGTCTGTATAAGTGTCTGTCTATCTGATCTTAATTTCCACTTATTCCTCTAACAAGCTAAAATAGATGACTATAATAACACAATCAAAATTTAAAGCATTACAATTGTGACATCAAAGTCAATACTATAAGCAATTGCAACCAAGTCTTAGTTGCGTATGTTTATGAAACAAAAACAAGATCACTAAGATATCACTGATTGATGTGAATTCTAAGCAACTTCTTGCTAGATAAGTGTAACCGCACTTTAAATACTTTGCAGTTTAAAACATGTAACTAAGTTAAAAACTGACCACTCACAAAATATCATGCAAGTATATGCATAAACAATTATATTTTTTAGGAACTAATATCACGTACTATCAAAATTTTTTAGTGATTAATTGACATAAAAATCAATTTAACTAATGTTTTTATTTTTCAAAGATTATTATGACTAAAAAAATATTTTAAGAACCAACAATTTAAAGAATAAGATATTTTTTAGGGATGAATTTGAACATTAACCCATCAAACTAGCTATCTTTCAAGGATAAAATAAACTATCTCAACGCATACACTATCACTCTTCATCGTAAAGGTACAAGCGAAACTATGGAAATATTTTGAGTAATAATTTGTGATTGAATTTGGACCTTACTTGCTGTTTTTGTACATCCAGGTGAACAAATTAAAGCAAGATAGCATACACCAAATTAAAATCTGATCAAGCCTTGCAATATAAGGAAAATCTTCATCAGGTGCAACAGGTGATGGTGTGTAGGTGATTGGTCTTATTTGTCAGATTATATTTGATAGAGTATAATTAGGAATTAGAATCAATTAGCATTAGTTACCATATTCTGTATTTATGTTAGAATATAATTAGGAGCAAATTAGGATCAGTTAGAATCATTTGTGATATTACATCTTTATTACTTTGATTCCTCTAGCACCTATAAATAGCCCTTTGTACATTGTATATTTCACAATTCAGAATACACATAATACATTCTCTTAAAATTGGTCTCTTGTTTCTAACATGGTATCAAGAGCATATGTTATTTTTTTTCAAGGAATGTTGGTTTCCTCAAGAGAGTTGTTTACTTCCGCCACTTTCTGCTTGTTTTTTGGCCCTCTCCAGACATTTCGGTTCGACACCGCCGCCACCACCGTCTTCGTCTTGCCGTTCCGAGTCCGTCGAGCCCAGCCTCGTCGCCAGCCACCTTCGCACGCGCCCTCACGCGCCGCTTGAAGATCTGTTGTCGCGTCTTCGTTTTCCTCTCCAGAAGCCACAGCTACCGTCAGATCTTTCATCCTTGTCCACGATCCAAATCTTGCCACGTCACCGATCCTTGTCTCTTCCTCTAGAAGCAACTGCTACCGTTGGATCTGCTTACGCCATCCACGGTCCAGATCAAGCCGACCAACCCGAGACTCCGACCCGACATCCGACCCGAGTTGCGACCCGATCCAGTTGTTCGGCCCGAGTTGGAACCCGACCCGACCAGATATCCGACCCGAGTTGTAACCTAATCCACTTTTTCCGACCCGACCCATCTTAAGGTTTTTTGGTGAGATCTTTCTGTTTCCAACCTCCATTTTCTCCGTTTCCGCACTGATTTTGCAGTTTCTTCTTCTCTTTGTCTTTGTTTCTGTTGATATTAGAGAATGAGAGTTGAAACTGAATATTCATGATTCATTACTAATGGAAACAGTTTACAGTAACAGTATTAATAATATACGAAGACATGGTGATACAACAAGAAAACCAAGATCAAGACTAAAGAAATCTAACTGTAATATGTAACTACCTAACTAATCTAGTTAGAATAACTAACTACACTCTTATCCTCAATATTCCCCCTCAAATTATGCCAAGTATGAACACTGCCTAAGTTTGCCAAGAAACTTCTTGAACAGAGTCAGTAATAGGGGTTTGGTGAATACATCTGCAACTTGGTCTTGGGAGGGTATGTGTAGAACATAGAGCTGCTTGTTGTTAGCCAGTTCTCTTAGGAAGTGGATATCCATTTCCATATGCTTACACCGTGTATGATACACTGGATTAATTGTGAGCTGACATGTAGACTGGTTATCACAATATATGATGGGTGGTATCATTTGTGCAATCTTCAATTCTGCTAATAGTTTCTGCACTGCCATTATTTCTGTCTGAGTTGAGGCCACGACTCTATACTCAGCTTCAGTGGTGCTTCGGCTAAGTTTTGATTGTTTCTGGCATTTCCATGTAATCAAGTTGTTTCCTAAGTAAATGCAGTAGCCTGTTGTTGATTATCGATCATCCAGGTCTGCTCCCCAATCAGCATCTGCATAACCAATGATTCTATAATCAGTACTCTTTGTAAAAACTAATCCTTGACTAACTGTACCTGCTACATAGCAAAGAATTCTCTTCACTGCCTTCCAATGGTTTAGAGTAGGATTATGTATGAATTGTGACACTTTGTTCACCGAATAAGCCAAGTCAGGTCTGGTATTGGTGAGATATTGTAGTGCTCCTACAATGGATCTGAATAATTTTGGATCAGAACATGGTTCTGAGTCTTGTGGAGACAGTTTGAGGCTTGAGATCATTGGTGTAGGCATTGAATTTGCCCCTTCCATACCAGCACGTTGCAAAATCTCTTTTGCATATTTTTCTTGAGAAACATGAATGCTGTCGCCCTGCATATATTTTATTTCTAAACCAAGAAAATAATTCAAAGAACCTAGATCTTTAAGAGGGAAAGTTGCATTAAGTGTGGTAATCAATGAATCAATTTCTGCAGCATTGTTACCTGTCACAACAATGTCATCAACATATGATAATAGATATATAACCGAGTGTTGTGTGTGCTTAATAAACAGAGAAGTGTCCGACTAAAGATTATTAAATTCTAGTTTGGCTAAGGTTTCCTTTAAAGTGAGGAACCAGGGTCTTGGAGCCTGTTTCAAGCCATACAATGGTTTGTGTAATCTATACACTGTATTTGGGTCTCCATTATTGCACCCATCTGGTTGTTGCATAAGTACTTGTTCATGCAACTTGCCATTTAAGAAGGCATTATTGAAATCTAATTGCCTAAGAGTCCAGCCTTGAGTTAAGGCTATAGTTAAGACAATTCAAATGGTAGATGGTCTAATAACCGGACTGTAAATTTCCTCATAATTTATACCTTTAGTTTGTTGGAACCCTTTGCCAACTAACCTAACCTTGTACCTAATAATATCTCCCTTACTACTTCGTTTGATAGCAAACACCCACTTATTACTAATCACATTTGCTGCTGGTGGTTTAGGGACTAATTCCCAAGTTCTACACTGTTGTAAAGCTTGAAACTCAGCATCCATGGCTGCTTTCCAATGTGGACAGCCCATGGCTTGTGCCACTGTTTTTGGTATTTCTTGAGTTAAATCAGGAGAAACAGTGTGTAATGCAGTAGGTTTAATAGTTTTAGCCTTAGATCTAGTGATCATATTATGTGTGTTTAAGGTAGGGGCTGTGGGAGTGGTGGTGGGCAAACAGATTTCAATTCCACTACTATGGAGAAACCGGATATTTATCAGCCTATTCCAGTCATCCTTAATGGCTCCAACTATGCTCATTGGGTTGAATCCATGAGAGGTTTTCTCAAAGGGCGCAAATTGTGGTGTTATGTGATCGGTGATATTGTTTGCCCGGTTAAGTCAGCTGTAACTACCACATCTACCGATGGGACCTCAAAATCCACAGAGGCTGTTGAGAAAGACTTTGCTGAGAAGTTGGAAGATTGGGATAGTAAAAATCATCAGATTATTACTTGGTTCCGCAACACTTCCACTCCTGGTATTCATTTACGGTTTGGGCGATTTGAAACTGCTAAGGAGGTATGGGATCATTTGGCAAAACGTTATACTATTTCTGATCTTCTCATCAGTATCAACTGCTAAAGGAGCTTCATAGCCTTAAGTAAGATCGTGGCCAAGTAGTTTTTGATTTTCTTGCTCAGATCGAAGTTGTTTGGGATCAATTGACCTCCTGTGAGCCTGTTCTTAAGGATTCCACTTATGCTAAGGCATATGAGGATTATCGCAACCGGACACGTCTCATTCAATTCCTCATGGCTCTTACTGATGATTTTGAGCCAGTTAGAGCTTTTCTCCTTCATCAGAATCCTTTGCCTAGCCTTGAAGATGTGCTTCCTCGCCTTAAGTCTGAAGAAACTCGTCTAAGATTGACCCGCTCAAAGAGTGACCATGTCTTTGCTGCCACCGAGAGAAAAGGAAAATTTTGTCGCAACTGTAACCGTTCTGGGCACCCCTTCTCAGAATGTCCCTCTATTGAGTGCCGTAAGTGCAAACAGAAGGAACATATTGGCCCTAACTGTCCCAAACTATTCTGTCATTACTGCAAGCTCACGGGACACTTGATCACTGCCTGCCCTACTCGCCCACCGCGTCTAGATCAGAACAAGTACCACTCTCATCCCAACTACTCTCAGATCGTGCCTGCTTCTACTGCTGCTGCTGCCACTGAATCTTCCAACCCTTCTTCTCTCAACCCACCATCTGTCACTTCATCCGACATTGAATCTCTTCTTAAACAACTTATCTCCTTTTCTGGTAATACCTCCGCTGCTCTTTCTACTCCTCTAGGTAATTCTAAATGGTATTTTGACTCTGGTTGTTTTAATCATATGTCTCCTTTGCGTCCTCTTTTCTTGTCTTTGTCTACCACTACAAATGCACCTTCCGTCAACACTACTGATGGTTCGTCTTGCATGCTACTCATAAGGGTCTCATTTCACTGTCAAATCTTGATCTCCCTGATACCTATTTTATTACAAAGTTAAACTTTAATCTTTTCTCTATTGGTCACTTGTTGATCTTGGTTTTGATGTCCATTTCTCTGTCTCTGGTTGTCGTGTGCAGGATCGTCGGACGGGACGAGTCATCGGGACTGGATGTAAGGTTGGAAGGTTGTTTGAGCTTGAGAACCTTCATGTTCCTTCTACACCAAATCTTTGTACTGTTTCCTCTCCTTCTACTCTTCACTTGTGGCATCGCCGTCTTGCCCACAGCTCTTTAGGAAAATTGCGTCCTCTTTTGTCTAAGGGAGTTTTAGGTCAAGTTAATAATGAGTCTTTTGATTGTATTTCTTGTCAGACTGCTAAACAACCAGCTTTATCTTTTCATAATAATTCTTCTATTGCTTATTCTCCTTTTGATCTTATTCATTCTGATGTTTGGGGTCCCGCTCATACTGCTTCTATGGGAGGGGCTAGATACTTTGTGGTATTAAATGATGATTATTCACGGTTTACTTGGGTTTATTTGATGGCTAATCGTCATGAGCTGTCTCAGTTTTATATTACCTTTGCTACTATGATTAAAACTCAATTTTCAAAGCCCATTAAAGTTTTTCATCGTGATAATGCTATGGAATATCGTGACTCCAAACTCTTGAATTTTCTCGCTGAACAGGGAACCTTGTCTGAGTTTTCTTGTCCTGGTACCTCTCAGCAAAATGGCAGAGCTGAACGCAAACACCGTCACATTCTTGAATCTGTTCGTGCAATGTTTCTTTCTTCTTCTTGTCCTAAGCGTACTTGGGGAGAAGCTGTTCTCACTGCTGTTCATGTCATCAATTGAATCCCTTCCTCTGTCCTTGGTAACATTACTCCCTTTGAGAGTCTTTATCATACTTCTCCAGATTACAGCTCTCTTCGTGTTTTTGGTTGTGTCTGTTTTGTCCTTCTTCAGCCTCATGAACATAGTAAACTTGAACCTTGTGCTCACATGTGTTGTTTTCTTGGTTATGGGATTGAACATAAGGATTATCGATGTTGGGATCCTCTCTCTAGATGTATTCGTATATCTCGTCATGTTGTCTTCTTGGAACATCACATGTTCTCTAGTTTCTCCACTTTTGAGTCAATCCCTTCTCCAGGCACTTGACAAAGCACACACTTGGGACTTGGTTGATCCTCCTTCTGATCAAGATGTTGTGGATAGTAGATGGGTATACAAGATCAAGACTCGATCTGATGGTTCCATTGATCATTATAAGGCACGATTGGTTGCTCAAGGTTGCACGCAGGAGTATGGTATTGATTATGAAGAGACTTTTGCCCCTGTTGCTCGCCTTACTTCTGTTCAAGCTCTACTTGCCATTGCTGCAGTCAAGAAATGGTCTCTCAGTTAGATGGATGTGAAGAATGCTTTCCTTAATGGTGATTTAAAAAAGAAAGTCTATATGAAACCACCCCCGGGATATCCTTGTCCTTCTGACAAAGTCTGTCTCCTTTGAAAGGCACTTTATGGTCTTAAGCAAGCTCCTCGTGAATGGTTTGAGAAGTTCAGCACCACAATTTGTAATCTTGGTTTCACTTGCAGCCCTTGTGAGAATGCTCTCTTCATTCGTAAAAGTGAACGTGGGGTTGTTCTTCTACTTCTGTATGTTGATGACATGATCATTACTGGAGATAATGTTGATGGTATCTCTGATTTTAAAGCATCCCTTCACCACACTTTTGAGATGAAAGATCTTGGCTCTCTCAGTTATTTTCTTGGACTTGAAGTTATATATTCAAATGATGTGATCTTTCTCTCTCAAGCTAAGTATGCTTCAGATCTTCTTGATCGAGCTGGCATTACAGATGCTCGTACTGAGTCTACTCCTCTTGAACCTAATGTCCGATTTACTCCAATGGATGGCGCTGTTTTGGATAATCCTACTCTTTATCGGCAGTTAGTTGGGGGTCTTGTTTATTTGACTGTCACACGACCAGACATCACCTATCATGTTCATGTTCTCAGCTAGTTCTTGTCGGCTCATTATGCAGCAGTTCTTCGTGTTTTGCGCTACATCAAAGGCACCTTGTTTCATGGTTTTCACTTTTCTGCTCACTCATCTTTACTCCTGCAAGCATATTCTGATGCTGATTGGGGTGGTGATCCTACTGATCGTCGTTCTACTACTGGCTATTGTTTGTTCCTTGGTGACTCTCTCATCTCCTAGCGAGCTAAGAAGCAAACTTTCAATGCGCGCTCGAATACCGAAGCTAAATACCGTGCTCTCGCTGACACCACTGCCAAGGTTGTCTCCATTTGTTGGCTTCTTGAAGACTTAGGTGCTCCTCAGTCTTCCCCGACTGATATTTTTTGTGACAACCGCAGTGCTATTCAGATTGCCCATAATGACGTTTTTCACGAATGCACCAAACTTATTGAGATTGATTGTCACTTTGTTAGGCAACGTCTCCTTATTGACGTTGTTCGTCACAAAGGCTTATCATCCTACTCGATTTCAGACTCTTGTATCCAAACTCAAGATGGTATCTTTAGCTCCCACTTGAGTTTGAAGAGGGATGTTAGAGTATAATTAGGAATTAGAATCAATTAGCATTAGTAACATTTTCTGTATTTATGTTAGAGTATAATTAGGAGCAAATTAGGATCAGTTAGAATCATTTGTCATATTACGTCTTTATTATTTTGATTTTCCTAGTACCTATAAATAACCCTTTGTACCTTATATATTTCACAACAGAAATGTTTGGTAACTAACTAATTTTCAGTAAAAAAAAAAAAACCAATATTTTCCTTTTTAACTTCATTAATATCAATTTACGTTTTTCATTTTCCAATCCACACGCGATTTAGTTTATGCTCAATATAGCAATCAATGTCATATCCGCCTCTCCATTATTTTATATTCTTTTATTATCATTTATTGCCATTTTTGTCTTTTTCCTTTCAATAAAGCAAATCCTTAATGTATATTATTACTGTTATAAGTCTTATATAATATTATTTTATAAAGCACTACTGATTCACAATTCAGAATACACATAATATATTTTTTTTCAGATTGGTCTCTTGTTTCTAACAATATTTAAGTTAAACTTTGTATGAGTTTGAATTTTGGAAGATTAATTATTCTTGATGACAATATCAAAGGATCAAATATATTCTAATCACCTATTAACTCTCCTTTTAGGTTAAAGTTGTAACCGAACGATAATAAAAATATTTATAGTGGGCGATAGTGTATCTTTAGATTGAGTTATTGTACATATTGACTAACATATATAAACAAGACGATAACTACTCTAATGAAGATGACAAACACATCTTCTAATGAAGATTTGCATTTACCGCACTTTAAAAGTGCGACTTTTAAGAATAAAAAGTAACGGTTTAAAGAGATGGAAAAATATAGGTAATTAACATTTTTCTAATCAATAAATCAGCCAATAAAAATAGAACATTCCTAATTATTATTTATAGAATATCCATAATAATAGTCAGTAAAACATCCATAACTTTTTTAAAAATAGAACATTCGAAACTTAAAGCAACCAATAATAGAAACAGAGCATCCAAAACTTAAAGAAATGAAACATTCGAAACCTAACAAATAGAACATCCAATTTAAATTATTGGCTGAATTTTTGTTAATTACATACCATTGTTAAAAGAGAAATAGTTGTCTAACAATGAATTGGTCAAACCTAAAATAATGCATTCTTTTAGCGCATGAAAGTTTAGGTTGGTAGACAAGGTTTAGCAACCGAAATGAGAACACGTTGAGTGAGGTCAGTTAAAAGTTTAACTATAATCAACTTTCTTAAGGGCAAGTTCAGATCAAGTCTCAATAATTAGGGCTGAAAGTGAGTCAAACTAGCTCATGAGCTAACTCGAGCTCGACTCATTAACAGCTCGATAAGTTGAGCTTGTGAGCCGGCGATGAGCCGAGCTTGAGTCTAGGTTTGAACTCGAAAATTAAATGAGCCGAGTTTGAGTTTGGAAAAGCTCAGCTTATTAGCTCGTGAGCTGCCTCAAAAATATATATAAATTTTTATTGATTTAATTTATTAAATTATTAATACACATAATATTCAAAGTATAAAATATTAATCACTTAATATACAAATGTGATATCTTATATTGTTGATTGACATTGGCTAATTTTTTTATTGGTTACTTACACTACTAGAAGTAACACTTTTTGCAGAGAAAAAAATTGCTGCAAAAAATCACTTTTGCTGCCATAGAACATCTTTTGCAGCAAAAAACAGTTGCTGCACGTTGCTGCATTAGAACTTGTTGCCAAAAGTCATTGCAGCTACTTTTTTATTTGCTGCCAAAGATTTAGATTTTGCAATAAAATAATTTGCTGCAAAAAATTTAGATTTCGCAATAAACTAATTTGCTGCCAAAGGTTTAGATTTTGCAATAAACTAATTTGCTGCCAAAATTATACCCAATAGCAGCCAATTTTTATTTGCTGTAAAAATATATATTTTAGTAGCTAGATTTTGTTGCTGCAAAAACCATAGTAGCTAGCTACTATTGTGATACATTTAAAAGCAACAAAAGTTGCTGCAAAATAATAATAATATAGTTGCTGTGAAATCATATTATTATTATTATTATTATTATTATTATTACACTATTAAATAAAGCAAAATAACAAAGCATACAAAGCAAAAATCACAACCAAATACCATAAAATACTATATAATGGAATCAATGTTCTTACATTAATGTATAATATGTTTTTCTAATAATTTGATCAACAATATAGAAAAATAACTATTGAGTAAAAATCATGTATCAATAACACAAGATAAAACATAAAGTATATAGAAATTCATGTATAAACCCTATAAACCATAAAATACTATTCAAAATGCAATAATAGTAGCTTGATCAGCAACATTAACCACCGAACATCTCTCTCCAGTATTGCTCTTGTTTATGTTATCATCAACTCTATGAAGTTGCACGAGATGAGAATATATTCATTAATAGACATCAACAACATATATTTTTTTTTTGATAAGTTCCAAAACAACACAGTACAGAGCAAAATACAAAAGTGCAGAAAAAGAAGAAGATAAACCAGTCAATAACAAGAAAGAAGAAAAAACTCATCGAAATAGCATCAACAGTAGCCCATACTAATCCTTATGAAGATTGAAATTGCAGCTTCAATTACCCCCAACCTGATAGTCATCCCTTCTCCTCATCACCCATTCTTTATGCCAAGTGTTAACACAACCAATTATATTTTGCTTTAACTTTTCTACGTTCAGTATATTCTTGTTAGAGTTTTCATGTATACAAACATTTGAAAGATAAAATTGACAACTAATTTCCAGAATTACTCAAAGACCAAATCCTTGTTAAGAAAGAGCTCAACAGAATTCTGGCACCAATTCCAG
>JASCZI010000093.1:8538-19398 GCA_036250425.1 Stylosanthes scabra
ATTTTTGTCTTAAATATAACCCTTTTTTTTTCTTAAATATAGGTTTCTAAAAACTATAATTGCCATTTAAAAGAAGAAAATTAAATAATTGCCATGCACCAAATTCAACATGTAATGTAGCCTCTTAATAGAAGAGTCTAGATTGGTTCAAGGAAAAGAAAAAGAAAAAACAGAGAACAAAACAAGTGGCTGAGATTCGGTGGGCATGTTACGTCGCTTTTGATTAAGGAGCGAATACTGGAGGCTCGTATTCGAATACGCATACGCGTGGGCCTTCCCATTTTCAAAGCCACTACCTTCTTCTTCTTCCTCTTCTTTTTAGGCTCTTCCTAACTCAATTCATTGGGAGTATCGGTTGACTTTAACCAATGCCTCTGTTTATTTATAAAAAAATAATTTCAATGTTAACTCATGAATCTAACTATCCTTCTAAATTTTATATAAAAAATGAATTATACTTTTTATATTTTTAAAAATAATGTTTATAATTAAATTTTTTATATTTTATATACTAAGTTGATGAGTCAGATTTCTCTGGGGCGACTTTTAATTATACCCAAAATTATTTCTATTTCAATGGAAATATAGTTTATAATACTGTTTAACTTTATGTTTCTTAATATTATTGCAACATGTTCATGTTATTATTTAGATATAAAATTTGTAGTTCTCTTCATGTTAGTCTTTTTATGAGTGGTTAGGTCGTTTTGGTGATGTGGCCCAGCCAAGACATGCATGTTGGCCACTACTGCTTTTGGCATCTCATCTCATTATTATTTGTTTATCAATATCAATATCAAAATTCTTCCCAAATTAGATTCCTTAACCCCCTTTAACTCTTATTTGTACCTCATGAGTTAACCTTTTTTGTAAATTGTACCTAATTCTAGGGTGAACATGAAAACGGGTAATTTAATTATTCGATCAAAATTAAATCAATTTGATTATATTAGTTTTAATATGATATAATCAGATCATATCCGAATAAATTCGATCTTAATTGATATAAGTGTTAGTTTTGATGCTATGATACTCGAATCAATTTGATTATCTAATTAGATTTATATTAATTTTAAAAATAATAAAATATAATAATATATATACAATTTTATTCTTCCTAACTCAAATTATTATATTTATAGTTACAAAAAAATTATTATATTAATTAAAATATAAATTTCATAATATATTACCTTTTATGAATTTTTTATTATTATTTATTATTGACATAAATTTTTTTTATATTTTTTTCAAAATTACTCATACCAATCTAATCCAAATTTAATCAATTTGGATCTACTTGCTAAAAATTCTAAATCCAAACCAATTAAAATTTAATCAGTTCAATTCCTATTTTTCTTAGGTGTGAACCAACCCAACCCATACTCCCTATCTAATTTCTTTGTGATTAGTGCCATTTATGTATATGGATTATGGACCTGGAGGTATGTTCGTGGCCGAATATATAATTTTCTAAAATGAAGAATGAATTATTCCTAAATTATCCTCGTTTACAAATGTTATTTATACATCAAAATTTAGCCACTAAATTAACCATTAAGTAGTTATGTGCGAATATATGTATAAGTCATTTTTAATGTGTATTTTGTATTTTAATATATATTTTATATTGAAGATTGATTTAATAGCTGAATTTTTGTATGTAAATAGTAAAATTTATTTTCCTTTTATAGGATTTTTTTTGGATAATTCATTTGATAGGACTTATATACAATTAAAAAAATTATTAAGAGCTTGTTTCAATGTTATTATTTGACTAAAAAAAAATCTTTTTTTGATAAATTTTTTTTTTATGTTTTTTAGTGTGTTTTGGATAATTTCTGATAGTAAAAGTAAAAGTACTAGTAAAATAAAAAAAAATATCTTTTTTACATCTTTTTTTAAAAATGTCTTTTTTATTCCGAAAAAAATGTTTTTAACATAGTAAATAAACAAAAAGGTACTTTTACATTGTTGTATCCAAACATAATAGATAAATAAAAAGATATTATTATATGAGATATCCAAACATAAAATTATTTTTATTTTTGCAAAAGATCTTCAAATAAAAGATAACTCGAAAAAAGATCTTTTACGAGAAGCTCATCCAAATGAACCCTAATTCAGTAAGTTTTTTGTTTTTGGTATTTTTTGTATTTAAAAAAGTTTTCTTTTTTTGGTAATTTTTTTTGGTCATTATTATTATTAATATTATTTTTGTATGATGGAGGCCCGAAGGCCAATGTTCTTGGTCAGTATTCAGTAACATTCTTACGTTTTCTTTATTTTCGGCCTGTTTAATGTTTGGGCTTAAGTATTTCTGCAACTTTATTTTCGGGCGTAAGTATTTATCCAACAAAACAAAAAATCTATCTACCTATCTATTAAATCTATTAATTAATATATTAAAAAAATGTTACGACAACCTATTGGACAGACAAGTGGATGCCTATTATCATGCCAAATGATGTGTTGATAATATGCCATTAAAAACTCTTTAAATAGAATATGGTGAACATTAAATTATCAATCAAGAAAATTGCTTAAAATGTGTAAGATCAAGTTTGAATAATTAGTTTTAAATAGTTTCTTTGATTGAATAATATTGTTTTAAAAAATTTTTGAAATTATTTTAGAATATTAATTACAATTTTTTAATATAATATTATGAATCCCAAATCAAATAAATACCTTCCAAAAGTTCAGATCAATTTCGAATAATTAGTTTTAAATAGTTTCCTTGATTGAGTAATATTATTTTAAAAACTTTCCAAAATTATTTTAGAATGTTAATTAAAATTTTAGAATCTTCTATATTTAGAATATAATATTATGAATCACAAGTCAAATAAGTACCTTCCAAAAGTTTATCATATAAAATAATTGTTTGATTTAATGGCATTGATTCAGTAAAAAAAAATGAAAGAAAAGATTTCTATCGTAATTTAATGCTCACCATGTTCTATATAAATGTTAGAAATCCATTATTATACGCCTTCTACCTGAGATTTCACTCGCAAGTTATATCAAAATTTATCTTTTTGGTGAGCGAAAATCAAATGGCTCTTGCAATTGATTTTCTTGAAGATGTTGGTCTCAAGAAGCTTGGTTGGTGCTTCAACGTATACTGCATTGAAGCACTTGATAGAACAATGAGGGATATCTTAAGGTTTAATAATGTGAATAGACTTGAAAGACCATTTAGAGGAAAGACTGTTGTCTTTGGAGGTGACTTTCGTCAGATACTTCCAGTTGTACCAAAAGGAAATAGACAAAATATTGTGAATGCAACGATCAATTCATCCTATATATGGGATAGTTGTACACTAATGACATTGACAAAAAACATGCGGCTTGGAATAAATCGCCAAGAAGGGAGCTGTGCTAGATTGAAGGAATTTGCTGATTGGATCTTGGGTATTGGTGATAGTAGTTTTGGAATATCGACAGATTCCAAAGGACATTCTTATAGAAAATTGGGATGATGCAGTTGAGGCAATTGCACAAGCAATATATCCGGAGCTGTTTATTGGACAATTCATGATTGTGACATTGAGGATCGGGCAATTTTGGCACCCACGTTGCAAGGCGTTGTTGAAATAAATAAATACATGATGAATTTGAATCCTGGGGAAGCTAAAACGTATTATAGCTCAGATAAGGCATGTCCAACTGAATCAAACAATGACTTATTATCCTCTATTCACACACCAGAATTTCTAAACACAATAAAGTGTTCAGGTTTTCAAAATCATGAAATTACATTGAAAATTGGAACTCTAATTATGTTATTAAGAAACATAGATCATACTGCTGGATTGTGCAACGGTACCCGTTTGGTGGTAACCAGACTTGGTAAACATGTCATTGAAGCACGTAGTATAGCAGGAAAAAATGTTGGTGATAAGGTGTTTATCCCATCTAATCATCAAATACCCTTCAAGTTTGTTCGCAGACAATTTCCCATTATGGTTTCGTATGCTATGACTATTAACAAGAGCCAATGACAGTCTTTGTCACGAGTAGAGTTGATACTCAAGAAGTCTGTTTTCACACACGGACAACTATATGTTGCAGTTTCGAGGGTTACCAACAGAGAAGGGCTAAAAATTTTGTTGTGTCACGATCGAGAAAATAATAATGAGACAGATAATGTAGTTTTTCAAGAAGTCTTTAGAATATATGTTAATTTTATAATTTTAGACAATAAAAAATATCAAATTACTTCATATGTCTTTCTACAAATATGAAACACATAATGACATCATCAATGAATTTGTTTATAAAAAGTATATTATTTACTCAAACTCATTAATTTGATGTAATAAGTTTTTTGGAACACATTATTAAAAAATAATATAAAATAGAAATACACAACAACTGCGCATAGCGCAGGCCATACACGAGTTAAAATATAAAAGGTATAGAGCTCTAAACTTATTGAACGACATTTGGAGGTTTTATTCGGCTGACAAGTGGCATTTTTTAATACACTACAAGTGTTTATCAATGAGTGGTTATTCATGCAATAATTCTACTCATTAAATTGGATATTTACAACTTTATTATTTCCATCAGTTATGGTAATTTGTTGATATTTGAAATTGAAATTATGAATTTTTTTTATTTTTGAACATAAAAAAAGTAAAATCTCAAAAAAACCCCTGACAATTGCGTTGAAAGACAACGAGGCCCCTGATAAAAAAAATGTACAACCCGGTCCTTGATAATTATCGATGTTAGACATATTAGCCCTCCTTCAATTATTTTTCTCCGAATATGTCTACGTGGCAAGTTAAAGTGATGATTTATTCGTTAAATAACATTCATAGCTTATGGTAGTAGGTAACAATCGAAGAATTGAAGAAAATTCTCTGCAGAAAAAATGGGTCCTATAACATAGGATTTATTGTCTTGAGATTGAGCAAATTAAGATCGAGTTTTATAAAAATTAATGGGGCTAGGTTGGTTCATAACATAATTATCGTCCAAGTTAATGTTTAACGACTAGATCACCACTTAACGTGCTACATATTCGGTTCTGTTAACCATATATAGAGGACATAAATAGAATGGTGAATTTGTCCACGGTGATAAATGTTAGGGGCCGGGTTGGGGTATTTTTTTTTTATCAAGGGCCTCGTTGTCTGTCTAGCAATTTGTAAGGGGCCGGTACGGGTATTCACTCATGTAAAATATTTATAAATTAGCAATAACAGTGGCACAAACCTTATTATGCATTCTGTTTTTTACTATCCTTTTTCCCTCATACTCCGTCCCTTTCTTTCTCTTCCCTTCTCTTTCACGTTTTTTTTCTCCTATTTTATTTCTTTCTTTTTTCATCATCTTTTTTTATATTATCTATTTTTTCTTTTCGATTATTCTTTCTTCATTTCAATTTTTTGATTTTTAAGTTTTTCAGATTCAAAAAGTTAAGAAAAAGATAAAGAAACGAAAGAAGAGAGATAAGACAAGAAATCTTCTTATTCCTACGTACTCCTCACATTTTCTTTCAGCTTCACGGTTCACTCCCATAAATCTTCTCCAATTTAGGATTTTTGTTTTTGTCTCAAATCTGCATGTTTTTGTAATTCTCTTACTCATCTCGATAATTTTTCAAGAGTAGTACAATTATTGTTGTTGGTTTCAAATGAAGAGGACTTTTTGTTAATTATGTTTTAACATTTTTTTTTTACTTTTCAAGTAAAATGAATATAGAAGTAGAAGATTATATATATGCCTTGAATTAAATTAATATGAATGAATAAAGGTTAGAACTTAGATGAATTTGATATGTATATCTGAATATTTCTTTTATTTTATTTGTGTAATCTTAATAGAGGTGTAAAAAATTTATCTATATTTATGTACTTTGTCCATCAAATGAATGTTATGGGAATTTTCATTTTAGTGCGATTGTTTTTTTTTAATCCATTAACTTTTAATATATTTAGAATTGTGCACAACTATTCATATTTTGGTGTGAGTAATGAGAAATAATCATAATCGAAAATTATTATATTTAGATTAATATCTAATAATATTTATAATTATATGAAAACAAAAGCTAAAATAGGAAAATTATAATTATCATTAAAACGCTATGATTATCAAACTTTTTTCTTTGAGAAATTAAATATCTTAAATGTTGTTTTCATCAGTTTTCAAAAAATTGCGAAATTTAACAAATGAATAATTTTTAATTTCTAATTCATTCGTTATACCAAAATTTGATATGTAACATTAATCCGTTATTAATTATTGTTGCGATAAATTTAAGATCCAAAACCAAGTGGTTTTGATTGCACCGTTACATTCCAAGGAATGCTTTTAAGTAATAAATTTTATGGACCGAAAAATAAATTATTATGATTCTTTTAAAGATAATGAATGAATAAAGATAAATGGTATTAACTTTATTTTTTTTATCATATATTTTTATTTAAATACTTACAAATACTTCATAACCATTTAAATAGTTACAATAATGTCTCTACTGTTTGATACGTTTTGGATAATAAGTTAAAAAATAAAAAATATTAAGTATTTAAATAAGAATGAATGATCTACAATTACATGAAATATTCATCCACACAAGACGTGGTGACAATACCCTAGTAAGGAAAATAATGAAAGGGAGAGAGAGGAAAATTACAAATGCAAGCATACTCTTCAACAAAATAATTGAGAAAAAAAATGCAAGCATACATGACATTGTGACAAGGTTAAAATGGATACAGATCTTTGTCTAGACCATGGTTCTAAAAACTACATCTGGTCGATTCAACTAAATTAATGGGAAATCTATCATTTGATCGATTTAGACACAAATTTAGGTTGAGTTTTAGTTAAAGTACTAATTTAGTTTAACCTCTAACTTTGTCAACCCCATGACTGATCTGATTATCTCTTTAGTTCATAGTACTTGGTAGTTCTCACATATAGTCATTTATGTGGCTAATATACATGGAAAAATTTATTGAAATGGTACTTTACTCTTTAAATGATTTATATTGTGCTAGTTAGGGTTTCATTGAGAAAGAGTATGTATGCTTGAAATAAAAAAGACAAAGCGCTCTCTAAGGTTGGATAATACAGTGATGATTTGAAAAGTATGAAAATTTTTTATTTTAATCATTGAATTGTAAATTAATTGGTTAAATTTTAGTATATATAAAAGCATTATCATTTTAAAAGTGTTGTTATTTTTATTAAAAGCATAATTTTAAAGACTAAATTTTCATATAAAGATGATTTTTGCAACTTTATACTAGTACTTCCCTTCTATAAGATACAACAAAGTGCTCCATATTGTTTTACGGGTTTTATGTTTTTCCAGAAACACATACAAAATTGATATTTTAGAAACAAGGTTATGGATACCAGTCAATGAAGTGCATCAAAAGTTATGAATTTTGGAATAATTTTCATTAAAAGAAAAGAACAAATCTAGAAGCAAACTAAAAATACTTCACAGAATTCTGAAGTGTAATAGTTTCACACATACAACTTATATGGAAACAGCAACAAGTAAAATAAACAAGAAGGAAAACAACAGTATTAAAAGAACAACAACAAGAAAAATAAAATGGTGTGGATGGAACCTACTCAGAAAACTGGACTATGACAAAGACTCAGAAAGTCGCCTCGGTGGATGTGAGTGATGTCTAGTGAGTATCCGAGTATGAAATTTCCAACCTTAATTCAATACAATCTTCTAGTATTTATAGAGATTTCCATCCAATCCTGATCTGCCACGTGTAAAACTTGAAGCATTAACCGTTCCCGCTCTCAGGTTTCTCGTATCAACTCCTGGTAACCGCTTCCTAAAATCTCGCTTGCTTCCTAACCGTCTATGATTTCAAATACTCTTCCTTCGACTTACATAAAACTCGAAAGCAAACTCGATTTTTCCCTCTTAATTTTCAAAGCTTTAAACTTAGTCAAATTTTATAAAACTCAACTCCTCATGAATTTTCTCTTCAAATTCGAAATACGACATTATAAAAAATATTTAAATGACTCTTTCAAGACTATCACCACAATATACATCATTTTCGATTTAAAAAGACCAAACATCTCCCTTCGATTTCGAAAATCTTTACTTTCGAATAACATATATATATAGAGAGAGAGAGAGTGTTTAAAGTAACAAAATATTTAATTTTCAAAAACAAGTTTAAGTTTAACCATAATAGATTATTGAAATAGTTCAACAAGAATAAACTTAATAATAAATAACATTAAGATAATATAAGTTGGTGCATTTGTGTGGGCAAATATATATTAAAATTACAATAACATATAATTGTGTTAAAATTACAATATTTTTTTTTTGCAATAATGATATTATTCTTTCTTTCTTTTCCTAAAAAAAAAACAAATAATATCATCATTATTATTATTACTATTACTATTAATTATGATATTCTTATCGTTTTACGCAATAGTTAGCAATCTCAAAATTTTGTCACTTTCTTATAATGGTTTATTCTTTATGACAAAAAGAGCAAGACTCTACCAATAGAGTTTTTCATGGAATAGATGATAGCAACCAAAGATCAATAATTATCTTTGAAGTGACATTACAAGCTTGAGTCGCTTTTACGTGATATAATTTTTGGAGACACAATTTATTCACTATTATAATTATTTAGCTTGTTTCGCCCCAAAAAAATATGCTGATTTTAATTACTGATGCATATATATTCCTAGGATAATTCTACGATAAAAAAAGTTTTTACATATATAAAATGAACTCAATGAAGAAGACTTATAAATTTAACTTTAAAAATTAATAAAAATAAAATAAAATATTTTACATAATATTATTTAATCACTCATCTTAAAAAAATATTTTTTTATTATATTTTTTCTCCACCATATTCTCAAGCTTGAATTGGTAAAAACCAACAATAATGCACCATATTAACTCATCTATTAGTGAAAAAATTAATAATATGTATGTGGTACTTCACTCTAAGTGGATGGCACTTCACTATGCAGTCAAAACCCTTAGGTAATTCTTTCGGTTAATTGATTTTCAATAAAAGTGTGATTGTGATGAATTATAAGACTTTATAGAAATCATAATTAAAAAACCAGCTCAGATGATAGAAAAGGTAAGATATCTTTAAAAAAAAATATTAATCAATCGGAAAAGAATTGAGGAAAAATCAAGAAAAAAAAATAATTTCATTAATGATAAAATTATCAACGAGAAAAAATATAACAATTCATTTAATTCATATTTAACTTATTACATTTTACTATTATTATTTATAAATATTACTAGCTTATAAAAATTATCTAATTGTGCTATTAGTTCATTATACCCGTATAAAAGATCTTTTTAAATGTTGGTCTCGATGTAGGACTCATGAAAATATTTACATGCAAATAAAAGCATACTCAAATTTATGTAGGTTATCTATATGGTTTAATTTAATTTATCTCTATATGTGATATATGATAAAAGTTAATAGCATTGTGCAATTCATATAACCAATCCCACCTAATAAGATAAATTCAAAAATAGAAAATACTCGTAATAAATTAAAATAGCTGTTAAAATTCCATTTTCGAAAACCGTTTCATCATCCTTTTTATAATTTGTTTACATGTTCAATCGCAACAACCATTGAATTTATGAAGCATATAATAACAGGCTCCTCATTTTTTTCTTTGAATTTGAATTTCATCATTCACCCAACTTTCACGGCAAAACATCAATGTTGTTGTCACTTTCAAATTCACAGAGTTTAATAATACATTAACATAATTGATTACAAAGTGCTAGTATTCACCTAGAAAAAAAATAAAAAATAAAAACAAAAATTTGTGCTAGGATGACTATGGTCTTAATTTTTATTGAACTACTAATCTACTATAGCCAGTAAAAGATTTCAATAATTAAACTTCATCTACTGAAAGTTAAATAGACTATTAATTTGTGAAGAACAATAGGTTATTATTATTATTATTATTATTATTATTATTATTATTATTATTTTATCTTAAGAATTGCTCAGAAAAGTTCTTCAACAGACACCAAAAAAAAAAGAAATGTTCTTCAACACAACCACTTTGTCAGTGTGCGTTAGGATTTATCATTATTATTTTTGCTATGTTTATGAGGGTGGAGGTAGGAACTGGTTGTTAAGTTGATATACTGAATTTAGATTTGGCCTTGATAATGATTATATGGGTCTAGTGTTTGTAATAATATTATTTTTAAAATTAATATTGTCATTCTTTTTCTTTTATTATATATATGGTAAAGTACAAATATACTCGTGACCTTTTTAAAGTTAGACAAAAATCTCTACACTTTACTGAAATATCCACGTGCCCCTAACCTTCGAAAAAAGTGGACAT
The DNA here is from genome assembly GCA_036250425.1 of Stylosanthes scabra. Classification (NCBI taxonomy): domain Eukaryota; kingdom Viridiplantae; phylum Streptophyta; class Magnoliopsida; order Fabales; family Fabaceae; genus Stylosanthes; species Stylosanthes scabra. The sequence goes on from JASCZI010000093.1 coordinate 18,916, forward strand.
TACTACCCCTTCGTTGGTCTAACCCACATATAACCGTTATGAAGGCATGTGATATGACTCTCAACGATGCCTAACTAGCCGTAACGGAGCCACGTTGTACAAACTAAGCCCGTGATTGACATTAGACAGTAAAACGAAATCGATTCTTTTGGGGAAATGAAACCCTAATTTTAAAGGGTTCAAGTAAAAGAGGGATAAGGACTTTGGTTTGCTATCTAATGTCCATTATGAGTCTGGTCTGTACAACGTGGCTTCATTGCGGCCAACTAGGTATCATTGACAGTCACATCACACACCTTCATAACGGTCACACGTGGGATAGATCAACAAAGGGATAATAGTGTCCACTTTTCTCAAAAGTTGAAGCCATATGAGTTGTCAAATTTTAAAAAATCAAAAATATATTTATCTTTTACTCTTTTATTTATATATATATATATATATATATATATATATATATATATATATATATATATATATATT
>JASCZI010000093.1:19516-53486 GCA_036250425.1 Stylosanthes scabra
GAAGTACAATCATTTTCTTTATTTGAAATTTGAAAAATATAATGAAGTACAATATCATTTTCGTTATTTAAAATTTGAAATACATGTGAAATAATTCATCCTACTCATCAAATCACAGCAAATACTCAGTAAAAATATGAAACTCATTTATTTATGGTATGATATTCCGGAAAAAAATGTTTAGAAATGTTGGAATAAGAGAAATAAAATTGACATATGAACGAGAAAGAAGGGATATGTGGGTATGGTAGGTAATGTGTAGTTGTATAAAGCATAAGTGTCAATATATAGTACATCATCATACTTATCCTCAAGTTTTCATCAACTCATATCTGGTCCTACCATGCAAACTCATTATAGTTCTTTGAATTTCAATTAATTATATTGATTTAGTTTGACATTCATGATTAACACTACTGTCGTTAATATTCGAGTGCACTCGACTTCAGATAAAATCAAAAAGAAAAAAAATACTAACAGTTAATTATTAAAAAATTAATAATAAAGATAAAATTCAAACTCATTCAAAACGTTACGGATAAAATTAAAACTATTTAAATATTAAAGTTACTTTTGAAAATTTTTAAGGTAAAAATAGACTTTATTCAAGCATATGTAAAATGTAATATGTAATAACAGATTTGACAAGTATAATGTAAGAAAATGAAAAAGATAGGCCAATAATCTTTTAATTTGAACAATAATAATTGGAGAAAATTAATGGATGGGGGAGAAACTAAAGGCCATTCATTTTGGTACCACCATTATTGAACTCTATAAAAGGAGAAGCAAAGGTGCATGTGCAAGGCCATTTCCCATGCACAATAATAATCTATCACTTTTTTCTTTTTTTCAAATTTCTTAGCAATAATATCTCTCTCTCCCTCTCTTCCTTCCCATATAATATATAGTTTCTGAAGGAAATATTATAAATAAATAAATAATATAAGATGGTGTCAAAGGTGGAAGAAAGAATGAAGAGGCTACATCATCATCATCATCATGAGAGGCATAATAACAAACAGGTTGAGTGCATAAACAAAGGGAAAGTGAGGAAGTTCAAGAGGAGCAGCTCCAATGGTGAAGAGGATGGTGCTTCTTCTGCAATTCTTTTCCTTGCTTGCATTGCTTGTGCACCTTGCTATCTAATCATGCATGCTTTAACTAGTACTTAATTAATTAATTACTTACTTCTCTTTAATTTTAATTTGATTAAGCATAAACCCTCTTTTTCTTTTTTCTTTTATCATTGTATGCATATATATATATATATAAGATTTCTTTACTAAGCCAACTGAGATTAATTAGTGGAGGTTGTTAGGAGTCTCCTCTGTTTGATATCTCACTATAATAAATGTATAAAGAGCTTTGCTTAATTTTCCTATCATTAACTCTTGAATTTGGATATATATTTTATGTGAAATTTCATTTCAGAATATATGTATATCGAAAATATGATGTATTTGACAAAATTCAATCGCTAAATATTTGTGTATTTTGTATTATTTATTTTGTATTGGTAACTGATTAAATGATTTTATGTATATACGTGAAACATTTTGGTGTTCATAAATAATGGCTAGTATTTGGAATTTTGAATATGTTTTAACTTAACCTTTGCTCACAGAAATTCAAATAAGAAAAGATGTCCTTTTTTAGATATGAACCATGTTAGTTATTGATCTACTTATCACACTTTTAGAAAAGTTAGAATTTAGAAACATAAGAAAATTCCTTGATTAGGAATATTATTCGATTTTAGAAAAAATGTAGGAAAATATTGTTAAAATGTATAATGGGATTAATGGCAGTGCTAAGAAAATTTAAATTCCTAACTTATATAATTAATCAATCACATGTATGGCAAATTATGATTGAAAACTATAATTCTTTGATTCAATGTCACAACAAAAGAATTCTGCATAACTCTCCTGAAAAAAAAAGTTATTAATATCTCCAAAGTAATCTTTTTACCAAACCATATTTTTTACTCTTGCCATCAACATCTTTACCTGTTACAAGAGTAAACCAAAATAAATCTCAACTGATTGCATAAATTTAATGAAATTATTAATCGTATTATGAATGAAAAGAGAAAATTAAATTAAACGGATAATTATATTCAATATTTTGCAATGCAAGTAAAAATGCTCAAAAAGAGAAATCTTAGTTATATTATGCCGACTCATCTATCAAAATCTAATATGACGATAAATAATAGATAAGTCGGCATAATATTCCATATAAAATAATCGATAATGCTACATGTATCATTATACACCTCTATACATATTATTTAGCACGAAAAATGTAAAAATTAGCAAAAAAAATTTATTTTTGATTATATTTTTTCATGTTAAAAACGGTGTGTACGGAGGTGCACAATGATACATGTAAATTAATATAAATTATAAAGTCAACCTTCGTTCAAAGCTTCTTGTGCATAGGGTCTCCATTGTTCAGCACAAGAATAATTGATTCCAAGTCCCACACTAAGCCCCCTCAGTAATTGAACTGTTCTCAGTACACTAAACAGTTCTTCTGGAAAAGCCTACCAAAACAAATAGAAAATTTAGTTTAAGACAAAAGTAGCAGCAGCATTATGTAATGTACAAGTTCATTTCAACCTCATCTCTATTATTGTTCAATAATTCATTCACTACAAGCATAATTTCCAGGATTCATTAAATGTGTCATTACGAACGGTTTTCCACAGTTGATTTAGCCGATAAGGATGAAACATTTTGCTCGAAATATAGGTGAAGATTCATGTGCAGTTATCTTCGTATGAAGTTAATAGTTACTGACCCATATAACGATTCTCAACTATTAACTTTAAATGGAGACAACTGCACATAAGTTTTCAACCGAAATGTAGTATTGACATAAATCTTAGGGGAGATCAATGTATGCTTTTAGAAATAGAGACGAATCGAGTTAACTTTCACCAAATCTCGCCGAATGAATCAAAAGACAAACTCTTCTATACAATACTCAGAGCTAAATGAGTGCCATTTTATCTTTGTTACAAAGTAAGCAACAACAGACCAATAGATATGCATCTCAAATCAACAATGAGAGTGATAGTGAATGGAGTTTTTTGCATTCTAGAATATAGATATACCTGGACACCAACTTTTTTATCTAAAGAATCGTCCGAGAAAGGATGCAGCATAGGATCCCCTGGAGACATTTTCGTGTCGAACAATTGCTGTACCATTTTAAACATGTCTTGTTGCTGAATTTCATTTTCACATGTGATAGAGGTTTCTATCCCAAGCTCCCTACATAAATCAGAGTAAGTACATTTAGACATTCATATCAGATGGATGAGTAATGATATAACCTTCTAAAAGCCTTCATAGAATCTTAGTTATCCTCCTAATTTCTGAACTAAAACTATTCGTATGCATCCGATTTCTCGAAAACATAAAAAATCCTTAAAACTTTCATTGTTTGGGAAATGTGGCTGATTTAGGAGGATAAATTATTGTTCAGTACCTAAAGCATTCATTGGTTCTTAAAATGTCACCATCAGCCAGCGCAAGAACGAGATTAGCATAACCAATCCTTAACTTCTCAGGGAGCTCCTTCACCTGCCCATAGTCTAACAAGGTAACCTGACTAAAGAGAAGAAAATAACATTAGGCATTATCAAGTTCTAAACTGAAAACGGATCCTTTAACTAATCATTTCGATATTCGTCGAATGAGAATGAAACAAAAATTTAAGGAGGTTTCAGAAAAAGAAATTTAGTTGATGACTTGCCTCCGAGCCTTTACCAATCAAGATGTTTCCCGGGTGAGGATCAGCATGGAAGAATCCACTTTTCAAAATCATTTGACCACAGGCTAGGGTCAAGCTTTTAAGAATTTTCCTGCACTTTTCCTAAGAAAGTTAATTGTTCATTTCACATAACATTGCATACATATGTACATATAGGCAAAATAAATTTTATTAGAAGAGAACAAAAAAGTACAGAAGAGGATAAGAAATCCTTATGGCGAAAAAAATATAACAAATTAAATCCTTATCCGATTCTCAATTTTTCGCATCGTCATGTATAGATATCAATCAAGATTCAAGAAAAATGGGTGGCAAAATGAAAGGACTACATTTTGCAAGGTAGTAAATACTAAATAGGCTTACTTCTTTGCTGCTCTTGCAAGCTTTCCATTAGGGTCTATCCCTCTTTTTGCTATTTCATCACCAAGTTTCATTATTGATACCCCATCCATATATTCCATAACTAGGACTTTCCTGTACATGCAGGGTGTTGAACGATTAGTAAAACAACTCGGCACACTTAAAATACATATGAACTCACATATCTAAGTTGAAACTTGTTCATAAAACATATAATATGCATGTATTTTTTATCTTACCATCATAGCTTGCCAAAATGCTCATGTAATAGCAAATTATCCGCAAACAAATCAGTAATTCTAGCATCATTAGATGGCATTTAACATGTGATTTTGGACAGAATTCTTGAGTATAGTAATTTTATAATGTTTATGTTCATTGTTGATATTGTCACTTAAATCTTGTAAAAATGCTTCACTACTGCTATGTAAAACTTAACATACCTAGTGACCATGTTTCGTATCACTCGAGGCACCAAAATCGGAGACCTTTTATTGTTTTCGTATAAGAACTTCCTAATCCTTTGCATGGAATCTGCCTCCCTTCTGAAGTCAAATTCATATCCAATCTAGAAGTCAAAATGATAGAACACGATCAAGTAGAGGAATTTCTGAACAAGTGTAGTAGAGAAGCCATGAATGATCTCAATATTAACATCACAAAGTTGCTGTATATATAATGTAACAAACAAATGTTTAAAAAGAAAAATACAACCAGGACAAGAACCTTAATAAAAACACTTTGAAAGCGCAAGAAACCAATACTTTCCATCACGACTTAACCACTTAATTTTATGCAAATTACATTAATAATGGTGTTAAAACACACTGCACTAAGAGGACTTCTCTGATCATCAAGGTCAGGAAAACACGAGTTGACGTAGCAATAAACTGGCTATCAAATAAGTGCCACCAGAATTAACTATAGAAGAAATTAAAATCAGAAATGAAGTTCACCTGTTTTTCCATTTCTTTTGTTATTGAATATAGATCAAATTTGATATCTGTCTTTTGCATGAACAAAGCAAATGCTTGCAAGTTATGGATATCTGTCATCATGATATCCTGAACTCCAGGATGTTGAACCTTATTATATACAAAGAAATCAGTCAGAAAAATTTACACGTGTCGTGAATCCGTAAGGATTATGAGGTTCATTTACCTTGACTACTACATCATCTTTATCACCTCTGAGTCTTGCTCTATGAACCTGATGCAAGCATAAGATATTTGTCAGTCAAATGAATATGATTCCCAAGAACTGTTGTTTTAAACAAACTTCTTCAAAAGAAAAAAAGACTTTGATATGTTTTTTAACATGTCATCAATTTGTTCCGAGTAAAACAGTAACTTTTGGACTATTTAGTGAAAAAATTAGCTCAGATGAACCAAAATTCTTGATCAATTTTTCTAGCCACAATGCATAATTTACTTATATACACTTTAAGTGCTCCTGATAACAACAAAAGGGTGCATACCTGAGCAATTGAAGCAGAACCAAGGGGTTCCATATCAAATCTTTCGAAGATATCATTTATGTCGCGCCCCAGCTCATCCTCCAGCACTATCTTCAGAGTCTGATATGGAGTTGCGGGAGACTGATCGCATAATGTAACGAGCCTTTTCACCCATGGAGCCGGAGCCAAGTCCGGCTTCCCTACAATTTGGGCTATCTATTTCACAATTTTAATCATGCCAAGGACAAAGAGTGAACCAACAAATCAAAAGGAACACAATATCATACAAAAAATTCAATTTAGAAATTTGTGACCACAAGAAGTTGAACAAAACCATTAGAGAAACTAATATAGTAATATTCCATACTCACTTTATTGGAGTAAAAACAACAATAATGGAAAGTTCATTGAAGAAAGAATAGAAATTTGATGAAATTCCCTCTGACTCTCTGAGACATTTTAACAAATACCTTGAGGAAGAAACCTCCAAGGTTAGTGCACATGTCATATATCTTGTCAGCAGCAACTTGGTGTTGCTTTTCCCACATTTCTTCTTGCTTTTTCACATCTTTCTCAAAACTCACTCTCACCTGAAACACCTGTTTAATAGTAACAAAACCATAACAGTTAACACACAATTCAATTCACATTTTTCAAGTAGAATCCAAAACATGCAGAAGATCCAGTTTGATAACTGTCTCAAGACAGAAACACAACTTTTCTATCTTATTTCTGTCTTTCTTCCTCAATGTCATTGAAATTTTATGTAACACAGATTTTGCATGCATACTAAAATTCTTTTTCTTTTGATTTAACAAAATATTGAACTCTAGACATTTCTGTCATAAAAACAACTCTGATATCATGTCATGAAACAACCATACACGCCCTTCAGGCAAGAGCCTCGTCGCGTTTGCGCGAATTTCTACATGTGTTTCTTTAATTTATTTGCATTATGCTAAAAAAAAAAAAATTCGATTGTTTTAACAAATATCGAATTCTAGGCCTTTCAGTTGTAGAGATTCATAAAACAACCTCTTTCAAGAGGATGCGCGTAAACTATTGGATCAAACTCTTCTAAGATGGTTAATCACCTCAAAGAGAAAAAGAAGAATAATTCTATTTGCATATTAAAATTAGTCTTCAAAATCAAATGTATTTTAATGCGTGGCCGATTCTAGTGGCTGATTTTAGTTTACAGCTACCAAATGTTCTAATCGCCCTTAAATTAAGATAGTGGAATCCACGGTAATAAAGTTACAAATTCAAAAGTGAGAAGAGAAAGAGAGAGACCTTATATCCTGCATAGATATCAATGGCACGAGACCAGAAATGGAAGGAACGTTGCCATGGACGCAATTGAAGAGATAGATTGTGTGTGAGATTGTTGAGGTGCAGTTGAGGAAGCAAGAATGGGTGTAGCTGCTGCTTCTCTGACATGGTGAGAGAGGTGAGGTGGCTTTTCTGAAAGTGCTGCTATCAGAGTAGTTACTCCTTCTTAACTGTATTTTGTATATGGTGGTTGAACCTCAAATGGAAAGATTACTTCTTAATAATTTTAGGCATATTTTAAGGATTTTAATTTTACAAGGTGGACATCTAATTAAATGTGTGTATTTATATAATTTTTAAATAGCGGGTCAAAAAATTAATTATTTTTTATGTGACAATATATAATTGATCATTTGTAATCACATTCTCTAATATAAATTGTAAGTGGCTTGGATTATTTGGAGCCACGTGTATACAAAAGAATATGTGGCCATGTCAAATTCTTCTAAAGAAACATTTGATAAAACGCAAGAAATTAGTCTGAATCAATTCTTTTATATCGATAATTTATAAAAATTAAATTCTATTTAAAAGAATTATAAAAGTATTATTTTATTAAAAATAAGATTTATATATTTTAAATATATTTAATGGAATTTAATATTGGTACATGGAAAAGTTTAAAATAATGTTATATATGTGTTTAATGTTTAATTAGATAATATTGTGCAAATGAAAATAACTATTTTTTATATTGACGATTACCTAAAGAATTAGATTAAATATTTAAAAAAACAATGGAATAACAATATAAAACTTTCTCGAAATATTCATATTAACTTTAGAGTTTAGAACCTAAATATTTAACACATATGCTATTTATATTAAAAATTCATATTATTATATATTAGTTTTTATCACTTGCATTTGGTTTGGTAAAATTATTAAATATTCTGATATCATATAGATAAGAACATTGAAGTGTTATATATTTTCTGCCTTGAGCTTTGCAAAGGAAAACTATCACATGCATTGGAAAACTATCATTATTTTTGTAAAATGTGTTCCATACTTAAGCAACCAATATGATGTTATCATGTTACCAAGGATATATGTTATACACAATTTTCTTTTATGTACTCCATTTGATTCACAATAATAATAATAATAGAGTTTGATATTTTGTAACATATTTGTAAAACCAATCAATTAATATATTTGGACATTATTATAAAATATATTAATTTATACATATGCACTAAGAACAAGGATATAATTTAAATATATTAGTCGTGTATAAAAAGTCGTAATAATATAATTATATATGTGTTTAAATAATATTTTAAGTAAATATTTACATATTGATTATTAATATTGAATTGAAAATAAATACACGATTAAATAATCTTTACAACATCATTTACATATATGGTGTGCATCCCAATTCGCATGCATTGGTCACAAAGAGTTAGGAAAGAACAAAATTTCTTTTATGAAAAGAACAATATACATCATACTTACCAAAGATAATTTTTTTTTTGGACAAGTAACTAAAGATAATTAAAGCATCATAAAAATGCATAAATATTTATCATCTTTGGTTGTCACTATAGCTACCCGATTGGCCAAAATTCCCGCCAAACTATTAAATTCTCTTAATTGAATAGGGCATAGGTTCGGCCAAAATAGATGATGCTGTATAATTTTAGTGTTGGATTGGTTTGACATTATTCATCTATTTGTTTTTGGTATTGTCTTTTTTTTTTTTTTGTATTGTTATTAGAGTTATTATTCTCATTATTATTATTATGTCATTAAAAGATCTATATCATATTATAACTCAAGCCCAATTTTAGTATGACAAGCAATTGGGCCCCTTTAGGAAAAAGCATGTGCCTCCACAAACCCATTGCCTCACTGTAATTCTATAAAGTGTATAAGATAAGATGATGAATGATTTTTGTCCAAAAAAAAAAAAGATGATGAATGATCATCAATCATCTTAATTTTTTGTTTAATTAATTTTATAAAAAATTATTCTACTATTATAATAAAACAATTTTATATATACATCTAATTAAGTTTTTTCTACTTCAAAATATTTATTCATCCTCTTACATATACATCTAATCAAATCACATATTTTTAATTCTTGTATTACTTATTTACATAATAAAATGTCTTTCTTATAAATTTACACATCCTTAATTTCTTCTTTAGTTTTTTTTACTTAATCTCTTCTCAAAAACTAGAAACAAAACACATGTAGAAAAAAACCTATTTCTTAACACTAATTTTGCAAATACTCGTTCAAATGAAAGGATATAATTAGAGGATTATATAAGATATTTTATATTGATAATATATTAAAATTAATCGCATCGGACGGGAGGTTAATTTCATGCCGTATAAAACTTAACATTAAAAAGTAATATATAAAAAAAATTATATGATATAAATTTTTTTTAAAGAATATATTTTTTAGGTTTTTTTTTAAAGAATATATAATATAAAATTATACTTTACTAAATAAAAAAAATTTAAATGAAATAAATAAAAATAAAAAAAATAAAAAGAAAAGGAAGCGTGCTCCATTGACCAGTTTAGTACTTGTTAGGTTATAAGCATCAATGCAAACTAGAGCTACTTCTCGAAAGTCTCTTGCTTCTGCTAATTCCGATCATCAAGGTTTGTCCTTTATTTCTTCTCTTTATGATTCTAACATAATATTATAGCACCTAAACCCAGTGATCATAGCTTTTTGTTGCTCACAAAAAATGCTTTACAATTCAGATTCTTGCACATATATATAATCATTATAATGTAGTTACGGTTGTTTTGCTTTGGATTCTTGTTTTCAATACAATGCTGGTTTTCCATGCTTGTGAAATTGTAAGTGGGTTTGTGTTGTAAACATGATCATTCTTAATCCAAATATTAATTTTGTGACAAAGTTACTATGTAAGGTTTGTTATATCATATTTGAAAAGATCAATTTTGAGTTATAGTTAAACATGGTTTTAAATAAGTAGGGAAAAAACTTGTTCTTTAGTTAGGGGAATGATATTGTAAGGTTTGAACTCTTACTATACATTCTTTAAGCGAGATCAAGAGAAAACATGCGAGAGAAGATTTTGTATGGTAATAGATCACGCTTTACATCGTCGAGAGAAAAAATTGAGAGGATTCATTCCCCCTTTTTAGTTAGGGCAAATCATAGTTTACAAACCATAGCTAAGCACGATTTTGGTCGAGTGGTAGAGAAGTCGGTCCCCTCTCATTAATCCTAGGTTTGAGCTTAATGAGGGAAGAAAACAAGTGCTAGAAGAGGCACCCATGATTCTTCAAGTTGGGTTAGTTGGATTTCTAATAATAGGGTCTGGATATTAGTAGCAAAGACATAAAATCAGAATGTTTAGGATTCACCTTTAGGATTGTTTTCTTCATTTTCGATTAAAGGAAAAGGGGGAAAAAGGGTGTGGGAGTTGTATTAGTTTGCTTTTCTTTCTTGTGTTATATATGATGTGAAAACCAAGATGCTATGTTGATTTTGTGATTTTGATATCAGTGGCTGATGTGAAGCAAGATACAGAAGTAAGTCCAAGATGCAGAATACAGATTGTCTATATTCGTCGAAGAAAGAAAAGTGAGCCCGTAAAAGATGCAATTGGAAGTGTTGCCGATTCATTGCCCTCTTGTTCGAGCGACATGTCTCAGAAAGTGCAATCAAAGAGGAAGAGAAAATCCGATGACAAGGAAGAACTCTGTCAACCCAGAGAAAAACTAGACAGCGGATCGTTCGATGCATACTTGGAGTGAGTTATAGTGTCCAGTTATACAGAAGCTACATCGAAATCATGTTCTTGTTTCTTATTATAACCTTTCTGACAGGAAAATATGGTGGGGTCTCTCGGAAGAGAAGAAAAGGCGCTGCACATACTTTGACAGCTTATGGTTTAGCCTATACAGGACCGACTCATCTAAAGGCAAGGTGCTGTCTTGGATAAAAAAGGCGCATATTTTCTCAAAGGCATATGTTTTTGTTCCAATAGTTTGCTGGTAAGTGCAGTTTCTTAATTCTCATTGCATTGTTTAGATTAGATATTTGACCCCATTTTGGTATAAAGTTCATGATTTTTTAGAGGACTTTCCGTTTTTCCTGAAAAGGAAAGCTACTTCATAGATGGGTTTTTCTTCGAGATTAATTTCTATGCAGGTCAACTAATAGAATTGCAAGAGGGAAACATGGATAGTTATTGTAATGGGTAGTTTTCTGTGCTAATTTGTTGAAATTTTTATGCTGACCTTTGAAATCTGAATGTTGTAGGGGTCACTGGAACCTTTTGATCTTATGCCATTTTGGTGAGAACTCGCAAACAAATACCAGATCGCGGTGCATGTTGTTGCTAGATTCTCTTGCAATGGCCAATCCAAGGCGACTTGAACCGGAGATAAGAAGGTTTGTCATTGTTATTTGGATTGTGTATTGTTCCAGGAGTAGTATTCTAAAGTTTTTATCTCCGTTTTCAGGTTTGTGCTAGACATTTATCAAACAGCGGATAGGCCTGAAAATAAGAAAATCATATCTCGAATTCCGTTGTTGATTCCTAAGGTAAATTTTGACTTCTTAGGATTTTTGTCCCCATGTATACAAATAGCCATTGATCGAAGAATAACGAACTATTGCAGGTGCCGCAACAAAGGGACGGTAATGAATGTGGAAACTTCGTCCTCTATTTCATTAATCTGTTTATTAATCTTGCTCCTGATGATTTTAGCATGGAAGGGTATCCTTACTTTGTGAGTTTTCTCTTCTTCTGTTCTTGCTAATTGTTATTATTATTGTTAAAGCATATACATGTTGATTAATATTTTGTTTGAAATTGGCATGATGCAGATGAAAAAAGATTGGTTTACACATGAAGGCTTGGATAGGTTTTGTGAGGGACTTGATTCAATGACTTAGAAGTCCCAAAACCTTAGTAGAAACTATTTCTAACATAATATGTACAGTTCAACTTTGTCGGATCTTATTTTTTGCTGGAACTGATACTCAAGTTCTCATAGGGAAATTTATCTAGTTATTAAAGTTGCATATTAGTAGGAACATTTCTTAACTTTTTATGCTAGCTTAGTCAATTTGACATGAAAGTAGAGTTCTTATGGGATGGGATTTATGGGATTGTTAATAACATGGTTTTGAAAATTGGACCAAACTGACCAATCAAACTGGTTTAACTGGAACCGATTCTCAATCTGGTTCGGTTCTTAAGGAAACTGTGACGAACTGCAAAATCGTTATCTAACCACTCTAGCTATTGGCTAAACAGTAAACACTTTGGAAGTTCAACCATGGTTCAACCCAAATAATTGAATTACACCAAAATAAATAGAAAAGAGTGGGTTACCACTTACCACAGATACAATAAGCAAAGATGTGGCAATAAATATTACTAAAACCGCATTTGTAATAAGACTATATGAACATTGGTGTCATATAAGAGCTACATCTAAAGACTATGATAAATACATAAGATACAAGGACTGACCTAAAAGTTAAATTGAAAAAGTAACAGGGGAATAGTAGGGTGATTCTGTTGACCCAAAAAATACAAGTGATTTTGAATTTATATTCTGAACTAAACAAAAGAAACAATTCACACTTTCACAGTAGAAAGAAAAGTGACTAATCCTTGTTTAAATAGGGGATCTTAATGGTCACTTTGGATGCATCGGAAGGAAGAGCAGGACTGGACTTGAATGAACTTTTTGCTGACTCCAATGCTCGTGAAGTTTGGAGAGCCATCTCAGCATGGAGCTGTAAACACTTTGTAGCCATCTATTGTAAAGCAAATGTGTATTCAGTAAGAGAAGATTAATGGAACAACTAAGCCTAACAATGGAAAGAACAAAGGAGTAAACTATATATAATTAGGTGAAGTTAGTTACATGAACCAAATAATGTCAAAACTTCATATCATAAATCTTATTTGATACTGACAAGCAATAACTAACTACTTATATATGCAAACTTTGAGAAGAAAACAAATATTAATAAAAAAAAATTGAATTTTAAACCTTTGATATGAATAGAGATACAAGTAGAGATAATTGGAAAGCTTGTAAAGATGGGAGGGCATGTAATCTAAAACTTTTGGAAGTTTCATATTTGCTTTGCTTACCATATAGCATTCTCTATCCGTGTCTGACTCAACAACATCAAAGGCCCATGTGCAAATCCATTCAAGGCCAGAGGCGATTTCAACATTTCCTTCGAGCAAGGCAGAAGAAATGAAAGTAGGATGAACAGCGACCAATACGCATGATGCTGCAAAAAGGACAGCTCTTCTCACATATGCTTCCTTGTGATGGCATACCTCTCTGCATTAGTTTATAAGGAAAAAAAAATGATGTGATTTTTACAAATCACTGGAAAAAAGTGTACTCGGATGATTTGCATCAAAATAAGCAATTGAGCACCAAACCATTTATTTTATGGGAGATTTGCATACAAAGAATCACTGTCAATTGTAACAAGCTTTGCAATTAAAAGTATGATGAATATCTCAATCCGTACCTGGATTTCAACATATCTAGGAGGGAAGGAGCTAGCACAGACGCTTCTGGATGCATGGCTACAGATTTCATGCAAATACCTAGCATATAAATGAGTTTCCCAAGTACAATAAAATCCCTGCCAAGCAAGTCAACACCATGCCTTTTCTTATCATATCCCTCCATAGCAGGAAGCATGAATGCAGCAGCATACATGGGAAACTTGTTATGAGAAAACTCCATCTGGTTTTGTTCTGCAAAGGGGGATCTTAGATTCCATCGGCGTGTTTTCCCTTTCATGACCTGGTTAGGTTTCAAGGGGAGTTCCCTCTCGTAGGTATTTGACCAGTTCTGAAAAGCTCCAGTCCCTGAGACCTCTTTCCAGGAACTTGCCCCTGGAGTCCCTTGGCTGCTAGGCAAGAACCAAGGTCGAGTATCCGAAACAACTGAAATAAGGGAACTAGTCTCCCTAGTTGGTGGCTGTTTGGGTTTTAGAATTTTTGATTCAGCGAGCTCCTGAGCTGCTTCTGTCATGACATCTAATATCATAATGCGTTGGCTGATATCTACATTAGGTGAATACAACAGATTGTTCAGTGTCTCAAGCGATTCAAATGGGGAGGTGACAGTCAATGCAACTAAAGCTCGTTGTCTTTTCTCTTCTGCTGAATCTTCTGCGCCTTCTAAAGATATATCAGAGCATCGAACCTGAACAAGAGTTCTGGTTAGATCCCTTGCAGAATGCTTTAGTTCATCTGGGGACGCTCTTATAAGCTTTTCAGCGACGTCAAGAGCTCTTTCCACCTGCAACAAGAGATTGAAAGTTTTTCAAATGCCAAAATTTCAACATAAAAGCTGGAAAGTGAAATAGTGTGCTAAAAGCAAGAATACATCAGATCAGTTTGACATAAGAAAACAATTTAGTTTCTGAATGGCTTAATTTGAACCAGAGCACTTGATAATTTCAGCTATATTGTAACAATATAATTTGTATTACACCATAGAATATTTAGTAGTACTTAATTATTAATATTTACTAAGTTTAGACATGGCATATAATCAAAAAGAATTTAAAGAGTGTGCCGGGAGAAAATAGCTGACCCCTTCAGCATCATCAGATTTTCGAAGAGCCGCAACTATATCAGTCAACTGGGTGAAATTTCTTTTCAAATCTGAGTAATCATCTGTTAAATCATATGGCTGCAAAGATGAATCACTTGACGAATATGAATTCTCACTTGCACAATCATCATCATCATCAATGTCTGATTCAAGATTCAGGGATGCTGGATCAATAATCTCATCTGGATCAAGAGTATCAAAGTTCAATAATTTCTTTTTACTCTTTACACTAATGCTTCTTTCTTTATTGACAGAAAAGTCAGAGTCTTTGTCTATGCTTGGCAGTTCAGATGTTTTTGTTCTCTCAACAATCTTTTCTCCGCAATGTGGTTTCTTGAGAGCAGAGAATCCAAACTCCCAATCAATTGTCTCCCCACAGCAACTATCATCGAGGTACAGAGGATTTTTCGGATCAATAATTTTTGAAAACACCAAAGCAACATTGCTAGCCATTTTACGAACTAAATCATTAGGACTCTCCAGCCTACCTGAAACAAATACACAAAATATTAGAAGATGAATGCCAACCACTCATTATGCAACAAGGGAAAGCACCCGCACTTTTAGAAAGTCGTAAAATTAGCGTGTGGGATGGATAGGACCAAGAAAGGAATTGAACAAACTAGTCACTTCTTAGCATAAAGTATTCCATATTTTCTATTCAAGAATATTCATTCCCTAATCTGACCCCAAATAACTCAAGATATTCCGGATTTAACACACCCCCTTTGGGAAGGGAGTGGTATTCAAATAGTATGACTAAGGATTAATTGAGGCAATAGTTCCGATCCCACATATTTTTCTTGCCATTCTTGTTATCAGGACACTGAAAATCAAGTTTAGAATAATTACAGCTAACTCCTTGAAGAATCAAATGCATGGAATCCTTCATCCCATCCAACTCTTCTTTAGACATTGTCTCCAAAGAAAGACCAAGAGCTGCAGATATATCTGAGATAAATATAGGAAATATACAATAAATGCATCACGACAATGAAGGTGACATCAATCCCAGGGAATGCTCGGAAGAGTAAAGCAGATGAAATTGTTATAATCATGTTGCAGTAATTCCCATAAAACAAGATGAGCCTTGATGCAAAAGTAAAATTGTTGCCTTGTGACATGGTGATCATGGGTAGCAGTTGCAAAAGATGCATTTCTGCTTGCAGGGAAAACATCTATAGTATTCCCAAATGTTTTTCAGTGAATTAGCACAATGTAAAAAGGATACAAGCTTGCTGCTCAATAGGTGCTGTTTGCACGAATTCTTTCTTGGACCATGCTGTCACTAGCCGTTCAACAATATTCGAGAACCTAGGGCGATCATGTCCTGACATAGAATTACCAGGTGGGCACTCATGTACGGCAAATTGAAGGATCCATTTCAGGCAGGTAATAGGAAATACCTTCCAAAGCAGGAATTTGTCAACAAACATGGACCTGAGGAGAGGCCATGCAAGCATAGTGAAAGAAAAGACAGATAAACAATTCTATTAATACAAGTAGATTACTATTCTGCAGGGAAAAACTGCTTATGGTAGTGATGTCATGCCTACGTGTTTTAAGGTATGGAATCATAGTGCAAAGATATAATGCGAATATTAACTGATAAAGTGGGAACTGGGCAACTAGCGGTGAAAGAGGAAAATGTAGTTCAATTGAACATAAAGTATCAGGTAAATTAATAATATAAAAATTTTGCAATCATATGAAAATTTCATTAATCCCTCAAGTACCTCCCTGTGAATTTTCTTAACAAGTAAGGTACAAAATCAAAGTGATTCCTTATGATGTAAGTCTCCCGTTTCAATCCCACTCAAGCACCCTCTAGCAGAAGCTTCATAATACGGCTCACAACCTTAACCATTTTGTAATTTACGGAGTTCCGGAGTTTTCATGACATTATCCATTTTTTTCCTTCATTTCAAAGGAATTTGTCAAATTTTCTTCCCAGATCCAAATGGAGCAGATGATCCATGAACAGAGGCAAAACTAAATAATATTTCCACTGACCTGATGGAAGCTTGCATCTTCAAATTGCGGTGGAATAATAGCCACAGAACCCAATAGGCTTGGACATCATCAGCATGATGAGTTGCTAGCTGATGCAAAATCTGCTCAGAAATTCTTTCTATGATATAAGGATCCCTAATTGCTTCCATCATTCTCGAACAACACATAGATTCTGGATTCGACTCAAGCAATTCCTTAGTTGATGAATGGTTAGATGAAGATAAGCATTTCTTGACAAGCCTTAAAACTCGAGGCACTAATTCACTTGATAGCAACTCTACAAGAAAAAAAAAAGAGAGAGAGAGATTTAATAACGAAACAATTTTAGACATTTTAAACACATGCCATTACAGCTTAACTTACTAAAACAATGCATTCAAAACCTTGACATACTTCATAGTTGGAACTAATTACTAATGTCATCTTCACATTGATTTACTAACCTCTATTTACTTGTGTTGTGTTATACAGTTAGAAAATAAGAAATTAAGCAACATTCCTTCTGCAAACTATAACACAAGTGACACCTCAATGGTCTTCTGGAAAGCACAGTCTATACGGCAAATAGCTTTTCTTGTTTGCTTCAAAAAATGGCACATCAATAGCAATATGATGTAGCTCAAGATTACTATTCATCTATAAAAGTGGGGGGAAAAAGAAAGAAAAAAGACATAAAATAAGAGAGAGAGAGTCTAGGCTTTCACAGAAGAAGATGAATACGAAGAATCATGATATATTTTTCTATTTCACGAAGGTTGGACATTAATTCTAAGCAATTAAAATATTTTTTTAAAAAAGCATCAATGACTTAGATTTTTGTAGTTACCAGAAAAACCACGGCGAGAAATGCGAGAAAACATTTCCCCAACAAATAACAATGCACCATTCTTGTCCATTTCATCCAACGTATCTACTTTTTCCAGCAAATTCATGTCTCTTTCTTCTGCCAGTGAAAGAAGTTGTACAATAATCTGTTTGAAGAACACACTGTATATCTTGGTGAAGGAAAAACATAAGTTCTTATAAAGGAACTCATAACCATCAAATCAAAATATGAATAATGATATACCCCCCTAACCCCCCCAAACAATCATCCAAAACATCTTCCAACTCTCAATATAATAAATGCATTTGACATTACCCTTGTTAATAATTAGAAGGATAATTACCAAGATGATTAGAAGTTGTATCTTTACTCTTAGAATATAGTTGGGAATCGTACACGCAAATCATATTCAAATAAAAAGAGTGAAACAATAAGATAAGTTAAACCAAGTAAAAAGAAATACAAAACCATGCAGTAATACCAAACCCAGATAACATCCAACCAGGTAAAGCAAAAAGAGGATACTGCGATGACAACGAAGTCAGGGTGTTCATTCTAGCTTTGTCGGGAATAGATGCTACAATCTGTGCCACTCTAGACACAGCTGGTCTGATCCGTTCATTCGTAAAACCTTTTGATTCAAAAGGACCACCAAACTCTCTAGCTAACTGAAGCACCCCATTATTTTCAAGCAAGCACAGTACAAGCAATCTGTCATAAATGTAAAAATCTGAGTAAGTTCCCTCCACAAATGAATTAATTTGGATTACTAGTAAACACCAAATAAAGCACAAGCAAATTTATAACAAACTAGATGCTCATACCTTTCAGAATTTGAGACGACGTTGCTAACATCAAGGCCATCACTCCCATTCTGCTGCAGAAAAGGAACTAAAATCTGAACCACCTCACTGACAAGTCCATGACTGAAGAAAACATCATAAGCATGTTTCTGTGCTGAAATGGAGAAACATACCAACCAATTGGGAGCAACATCTGCACAAAGTTGCATATTGTAAGAGAACAACAGTAAGCAAAAACACATCAATTTAACACCTTAAAAAAATTATTTACACTAAAAGCCTTTGAAATAAAGAATTACACAAACCAAATCAGCAACATTGCATAGAAGAAACAATAATTTATTTATTTACTTAAGCTGCAATTTAAGGATATTACCAAGTAACAAGAACCTAGCTAGTGTAGGAAACCCAACTCCTCTGTAAAATGCATCCCACCAATCATGTCGTTCTTCATCAGAAGGAATTTTAACTCTTAACACCTAAACACACAGCAAAAAACAATAAATAACAACAAGAACAATGCTAAATACACGTTGGAATAATAATAAGGAAAAAATATCAAAATAATCTACAAAAGATTCAGACCTGACAAAACTATCTAGGAAAAAAAGAATCGAGTTTTCTCCCCATGAAAGATGGACTCGGTTTGATAAAACTACCCAAAACTACCCAAACGCCAATGACTCATTAACGGCATTGGGTAGTTTTGTCGAATAGAGCTCATCTTTCAAGGACAGAAAACTCGTTTCCTTCTTTCATTAGTTTCATGGGCGCCTGAATCTTTGTGGTAATTTTGGTATTTTTTTTCTAATAATAATGATGAACTTTGTTTTTAGTTCTAACTAGATTGAAGATGATAAAACTAAGTTAGAAGCTTCCATGAAAACATGTGTACTACACTAACCTTATCTCGGTAACACTCCTCAATGCTACCTGCAACAATTTGAGGGAAATTCACACTCACAAAAATATCAAAATCAAAATCAAAATCAAACTCTGCTTTCAAAATCAACGGAATACTACAACACATTAAACGGGAACATAAAATGAAGAGAAGAAGTGAACCTGAAATAAGAGAAGAATCAAGAGGGAAAAGAAGAGCGGCTATAGAGTGAAGCGCAGAAACGACTTCATCAACGTGTTTGGCGTTGGTTATAGATGAAATGACTTCTCTGACCTTGGAAACAACTGCACCTTCCAATTCTCTCTTCTCCATTTTCGTGATTCCACGATTTTCCTCAGCTCCCTCTCGAAGAGCCAACTTTCTTCTTCTTCTTCTTCTTCAAATCAGAACTGTTTCGAGTTCAATGCTTAAGAAGGTTTCGGGGGACTAGCGAACGACGTCGTTTGCGAAAGAGAAAAAAATAAAAAACAAAACAAAATGAAATGATAGAGAGGAACCCTGTTTCGATGGATGACCACCGGTCCGGTTCGGGTAGCGGGTATTGGGTTATTTCCCTTGTATTTTTTTGTTTTTCTGAAGTGGGCTTTTGAGTTTTGTTGGGGCCTTGGGCTTGGATGGGATAAGGTTGGCTCTGTTTTAGGTTTCCTTGTAGGGCTTCAACCCAGACAGAAAAAAGAAGTGCTGTATGTTGGTTTGAAACCCAGCAATAGATAGAGGACCAATCCAAAATAAATTAAAAAATACCTAGTATGTGGCCACATCAGATTGGCATTCCATTTAGGGATGTAAAACGGGGCGCCCGTCCCACCTAATGTGGCGGTCTTGAAATTTCATCTTACTAATTAATTAATTATTTTTTTAATTTTAAAAAATAGTTGAAAAAAGAGGACTAGTGGCCTAGTCCGCCCCGCCGAAGCCTGCAAGCTAAACAGGTCGAGTTAGACGATTTTTTTTGTTAACGCGGTCTTAAAATTCTAGTATGGTCCATCTTTTTTGTGAGTTGAGCGGGTAGGCCCGACGAATTTAGACCCGTTTGACATTCCTAATTTCATTACCGTCATTTTATATGTAAATGTGCTTATGATATAGTACTGGGAGGACTGTTAGCTAGTATGTATTATTTTGGAAGAATAAGTATATGTACCAAGGAAAAATCAATGTATTCCAATACATATTCTAAATAAATACTTATGATGGTTATTGGTTATTGTGATAAAAAAAAAACTCATATATTTTGATATTGAAAATCATTTTTTGAAAATTTCTATGATCATTCTTTTCAAAATGAACCAGATTTTTTTTATAGCATCCGTTTGCTTTCCAAAATTCATGCTGAATATCCCAACTAATAAATTTATGATAGTGATGCTTGATGACCTTGATCGAAGCAGTGAGAGTTTAAGTAGAATGCGAGGAAAGATTAGAATTAAGACAGAGTTATGAGAATGCTAACATGGATAATGTTATACTGATTGCTAAATCAATGCCAAAAAAATAAGAATTTAATTTCCATGCACATGTAAAAGAGTTTTACACATATATTCAATCAAAAGTTATCACATCATTAAAAGCAATTAATTTTTAAATCCATTACTTCTAAATTCAAATAAATGCATGAATCTAATTAGATGACTGTGTAAAACTCTTTACACCGTCATACATCCAAATTAAACTCAAAGAATAATGTAAAAGAAAAGGTTGTAAAAAAGTTGTCAATATATGGATTTCTACTTGATATATGTAAATTATACATTTTTTTTACAAGAAATTTTACATGTCTATTTTATATTAAAGTGGTATGGTATACTATGGGGCGAAAATGATTGGCAAACAAATCAACTAAAAATGATGAAGTAAACATACTTCAAATTCCAAAGTCCAAACCAAGTGGCTTGACTAATACTAGTATAGGCATCCATTAATAATTTGCATGTTTATTATTATTTATTAGCTATACTATTAAATAAATTTTAAAATTTCAACAGATTAACCTTTTGTTAGATTAGGAGATATTGTAATCAACTTAACTAAATTCTTAAATTTGTAGCTCAGTTTTTCGTTTAGATAACTGTTAGAGTTTAAATATTATTTTGTGTATAGATTAATTTAAAAGTCACCTAAAATTTTTTAAATAGAACTCTCATATATGACAAATTAATTTTAATATGTTAAGTTGAGAGATATCATCACAAAAAATTTAAGAGGTATGGTAAAAAAAAATTATATATTTATGTATTTTATATTGTAAAAGACAGTTTCATGGAAGCTGATAATATAGTGAATCAGTACATAACTACACTATATTATTAACATTTTTTCCTGAAAAATCCAAACTCGCTACGTCTTCCATTAATGGCATGGCAAGCTTAAAAATTCTAACAATGGAAGTTGCCACAAGAAACAACAGGACAAGAAAGTGGGATACACCCCCAGAAAAAAAACACACTTTATTATATATAATATATTATTATTAATTAATAATAAACTTTCAAAGATTAGTACTTTTTTTTTCATTCCCATAATCCCAAGCTATGTGTATTCTATAAATAGAGCTATGACATGTATCACATTACATTGAGAATTTATATTCTTTTAGTCTAGCATACAAACCAATCCCAAATTGAACTTTTTCTCTACAATTTTTCAATTGGGGTGGTACATTATTTTTTTTATTTTTTTGTGATACTCATGAAAATGGTTTTTGAATTTGAATGAAACAAAAAAACTGTGAAGTTATAGCAGATTCCAAAGCCAACGTTATTGTAATGGCTAGAGAGATTATTGCCAACAAAGTGGTTGAATTAATGTTGCAAATGAAGAAAGTTGGAGAAGAAGATCCAAGAAGGGTTATTCATTCATTCAAAGTAGCACTTGCTATAACATTGGTTTCAGCATTTTACTATGTTAAGCCTCTTTACAATGATTTTGATTCATCTGCTATGTGGGCAGTTTTCACTGTCATTGTTATCTCAGAATTCTATGTAGGCAAGTTTTGTTTTTTTGTTTTTTTGTTTTTTTTAATCTCTTTTTCAGTTTCATGATATGAATATGTTGAATTTGTGTCAAAAAAAAATTTTCTTCTAAAAAGCGCCACTATTTGTTACTAATTATCATTAAAAATGATTATACCATCACAAGAATTTGAAAGTTCAGTGATTGGTTTCTGTTTTATTTCTTGCTTTTTTTTATTTTTACTTTTTGGTATTTAGAATTTTCTAAAAAACTATTATACGATATACATATAACTATATATAGAGAGAAAATAAGTATAAAAAATACTTTCTAATAATTCTATCACAATCTATAAAGAAGGTTTCGTATAAGAGAAAAAGAGTAAAGTATAATTTATATCCTTAACGTTTGTAAAAAGATTTAAAAATACTTCGAACGTTTATTCTCAACATTTTCGATTGGTTTTAATTTTATCCTTAATCGATGACAAATTGAAAATTTTGAGGGTAAAAATTATTGCCGATTAGGGGTAAAATTGAAATCAATAAAAAACGTTAGAGGTAAAATTGAATCAAATTAAACGTTAGGAGCATTTTTTAAGCTTTTTGCAAATATTAAAAACATAAACCATACTTTACCCAAGAGAAAAATTATAAAGATACACATTTTTGTGACCTCTGGATATAAAAACATCTGTATAATATAACCCAACTTTTTTTAAAGAAGAAAAATTAAAAATGAAAATAATTATACTCTTTATATTTTCTTTTCCAATGCAGGGGTAACACTAAAGTTAAACTTTTGAAACAATAATACCCCAAATTTTATAATTCATAAGCAAATTCAATATGTGAAATGCAGGAGCAACACTTGGTAAAGGAATAAATAGAGGAATAGCAACATTTTTTGCTGGTGTTCTTGGAGTTGGATCTTATCACTTAGTTAATTCAATTACAAGAGGACATGAAGTGGAACCCATACTTATTGGGATCATCACTTTTCTACTAAGTAATAATAATATATTTAATTATTTATACTTGTTCAGTAAAATTATTCTATTATTATTGGTAGGAATTATGAAGTAATTATTAACTAAGTATCTGACCAAATACAATTTGTATTTATTTTTTTGAATGATTTCAGCTGCAGTTGTCACATATATGAGATTCTTACCACAATTAAAAGCTAGATATGATTATGGGTTGATGGTGTTTATCTTAACATATAGCTTGGTATCTGTATCTAGCTATAGAGATGATGAGATCCTAGATATTGCAGAGAAAAGGGTGATCACAATTCTTGCAGGTGCTTTAATTTCAGTGTTTGTAAGCATTTTTGTGTGGCCTGTATGGGCAGGTGATGATCTTCATAAACTGGTAGCAAAAAATATTGAAAAACTTGGGAACTCTATAGAAGGTAAGGATAATTTTTAAGATCGATAACATTATCCGTACATGCATTTATACATGCTGTGACTTCAATTTTTTTTATGTTAGACTTCATTATTTCTGTGTTTAGTGCGTGAATCTATTAGGTGTGAAAATATATGAATGTATGAACACCTAAATTTATTCATTTTTAGATAATCCAGTTTTAGTAAAATTTTATTTTATTTTATAACATAATTGCAATGAGTAGTTTTGGGGGTGGGGATATGTTAGAAAAAAGGTAAAAAATTGTTGTTTTGGTTAAAACTAAAATTTTTACTTAAAATAGGATATATTTTCTTTTTGCTATGCATATACTAATACTGCTTATGTTTTTAATAAACTTTGCTTGATATTCCAATTTTTTCCTTATAATTTTACTTCAACTATATTAGTATTATTAAAAAAATAAATTATTATTTATTTCTTAGATTATTTAGGAAAATCAGTTTCTAATAAAATAAAATTTAAATTAGTTATATATTCTAAACATTAATATGATAAAAGATTCCGAAATTTAAATAAATGATATAAATCCACTATTTTCAAAATCATATAAATGCATAAATCTGATTGGATAACTGTGTAAAACTCTTTACACCGCCCATCAGTGTATGAAAATTAAACTCTTTATTTTATTGAAAAACTAATTTGTTTGAAACAAAAATTGTTACTCATAAGTTTTTCATGCCTTGGTCCAATGCAATGCAAATGGCAGGTTTTGGAAATGAATATTTTAAAACACAAGATGGTGAAGACACTAGTAAATCATTTCTACCAGGATATAGAAGTGTTCTGAATTCAAAGCAGTCTGAAGAAAGCTTGGTAAGGAGAAGAAACCAAAATATGTTTTAGATTTATTTAGGTATCATTGTACACATTCGTATACATTATTTAGCAACATAGAAAAATATAAACATTAGCAAAAAAAATTTCTATTTCTATATTAATATTTACATTTTTCCATGTTGTTAAATGGTGTGTACAGATATATACAATGGTACATCTAATATTACCGTAAAAAATATATTAAACTTATTTATTCATTGATTATCTGATTACGTAATTTGCAGGCCAATTTTGCAAGATGGGAACCCTGCCATGGTGCATTTAGATTTCATCATCCTTGGCAACAGTATTTGAAGATTGGAAGCTTATCAAGAGAATGTGCCTATCATATAGATGCCCTCAATAGCTTCCTCATTTCTACAAAGGTACTAATTGTAAGTGTGTTAAGAGAAGCTATAAGATTAAAACTCTTTGATTTTTTTTTGAAGAATATACTTATAATACAAAATATGTATTTAGTAGCTGATTTTTTTTACATAGTATTTTTGTAATTATTTTTATGGCTTACTATGTATAGACAAAACTAGTCACATACACTAAATCAATCACCATATATATTATATGTTGGAATATAAAATATATATTTAAAATCTGTAAAAAAAAAAAAACACATGTATATATAACGGCTAATTTTTAGTATGCAGGTAATATTTTGTTATTTTTATAAAATTTATTATGTAGTAATGAATTTATGTTAAATTATTTAAACTAATAATAATAATTTTAAAGATTATTTATTTTATTCATATTTAAATAAGAAATCTATTTATAATAATTCTATTTGAAAAGTGATTTAACCAACCAAATTTAATCAAATCATTTATTTTTATGCTAAATAAAAGATTATTTCGATGTCAAATAAAACTTTATTTAGGTGTAATTTTTTTTATACTATTTAACATCAAAATAATATTCTAAATGATTTAGTTAGATTTAATTAGCCAAAATCACGTGTTCAAATATTTATTTATGTTCACCTTATTATTATAGTCCCCCTTGGAAGTTAGAAGGAAAATACAAGAGCCATGCATCAATATGAGCAAAGAAACAGGAAAGGCTTTAAAGGAATTAGCAATCTCAATCCAAAACATGATTCCACCATCATCTTCTGCATACACTCAAATTGACAAATCTAAGGTTGCTGCTATAAACTTAAAGTCCATGGTGAAATCAAATTCATTGGAAGGAACCAATTTCTTTGAGGTTATTCCTGTTGTGACTGTGGCTTCATTGTTACTTGATGTGGTTTCTTGCACTGAAAAGTTGGCAGAGTCAATACAAGAACTATCTACCTTAGCAAAGTTTAAGAATAAGGATAATAAAGTTGTAGCTGAAGATTCAAATTCTCCTTGTGAAGAAGAAGATCATCCACAAGAGACATGTAGTTGTGAGAATAATGGTCTTGCTCCTCTTCATATTTATCATGATGTTGTTATTACAATCAATCCATCTCCTACAAACTTATCAACTGATGGGAATGGGAGGCCTTAGTTGCTTATGGATGTCTTTATAAGAAAATGAATTAAATTATAAATTGGTTATTGTATTTGGAATAAGTTATATTAAATGATAATTGAATTTATTTGATTTAGGAATTTATATTTTCATTCTCCTCTTCAATTACATATTTATACAATTAGATGTATATTGAAATTTAAGATGAGTAGAAATTCTGAATATTGAAAATTGAAGAATTTAAGATGAGTGAGCACGGTGTGAGCAGGGGAGAGAAGAGAGATGAGCGAGGGATACACGGTAAGGAATTCGGTCAATCCGGACGAAGTCATAAGGGGGAGAGTGTCAAGGGGGGTGCATCTGGTGTTACGGAGGGGGAAAAGGGTTTGAAGGTCTCGTTTAGGGACAAGGTTGTGGGATGCTCTCATCCTAAACCTTTGGTCATTGATGATGCTCTTGACGGTGATGCTCTTGCTGTGGTGATAGGGAAACAGGGGGATCCTACACCACCGGAAATCTCCTTTACGGAAGAAGGAACTAAGGCCCTTACGAAGCCGTATTTTGGAACTATTGTTATTAAGGTTCTTGGGAGACATTTTAGTTATATTGCTTTAACACACCGCTTGAAGAGTATTTGGCGTTTAAAAGGCTCCTATGTTATTATGGAGGTGGGGTTTGGTTATTTTTTGGTGAAGTGCGATCTAGCAGAGGATAGGGATAAGGTTTTGACTGGCGGACCTTGGATGATCAATGGATTCTATATTGCTGTTAAGCCTTGGACATCGGGGTTTCAACCTAATGAGTCAAGCTTTGGTTCTACCACTGTTTGGATTCGGATTGCTGGTATGAATATCTGGTATTATCAAGAAAAGGCGATGCAGAGAATTGCATCAGGCATTGGTAATCCTATCCGAATTGATTTGGTTACCAAGGAGGCTGAGAAAGGTAAGTTTGCACGAGCATGTGTGGAGATTGATCTTGCACTACCGGTGGTAAGTGAGGTCATTGTTGATAAGGCCTGTTTCAAGGTCGAGTATGAACACCTGGATCTTATTTGTAACAATTGTCAGTGTTTTGGCCATGTGGGTGCGGATTGCACTAAGCAGTAGAACAAGGAAGTTGATTCCCCAGCAGACGAAGTGATCCCCACGGCTGTTGCAGGTTCTGAACAATCTGCTCTGGTACCTCCTGGCACGGTGAAGCAAGTTCAAATTCAAAATCAACTGATTTTCGAATTTGGTAACGCCTGCAATCAAGAGGCACAAAATCCGGTTACACCAGATACGTTGCATAATGATGATAATAATGATGATTCTAATGAGATTGGGTGGGTGGAGGTCGTTAGTAGGAAAGGAAAGAAAGTTTTTGAACCAACTTCCTCCAAAAAGAATTTTGGGCCTCAGCACAAGCCCAAATCTGTTCAGCAAGCAGGTAAGCATCTTCACAAGACCAAAGGAGTCCATCTCTCCTCTTCTGTGTCTTGGGCTGCTCGTCCTAACTCTGGGCCCAAATCGGGTAGCACTGTATTCCCATCTCCTTCGAACGCTTCTGCTCATAGGGTAGACACAAGGAATTTGGGGAAGAAATCGGTGACCTCTGCTCCGTCTTCTTCGCTCTTAGTTTCAAAACTATCGGCAGATTCAAAGGCTTCAGGAGTGACTGCTATTACCTCTACACATGCTGCTACTGTTCCGACGGCTGCGATAAGGGTTTTGGGAGAGAAGGATGTCACCCTTGCTTCCTCTGTTACTCCGCGATTGGCTAGTGCTCGAAAGCGTATTCGGCCAAATTCCCTTCAGAGTTCTCCTCAAGATGGGTGTGGCGTTGCAAGTGGCAGAGTTGAGGATGACGCCTGTGAGTCTGGAGCTGTGGTTGCTGCTACTGTTCACTGCTCCCAATAGTGGTGATTGTGAGTGTTCTTCACTGTTTTTTGGTATTTTTATGGATAATAAAAATATTAGTATTTTGGCCTGGAATGTACGAGGGGCTTCTAATCAACTTGCACGAGTTTATTGCAAAGATTTAATTAGGAAATTTCATCCATCTATTTGTATTATTGTGGAGACTCATGTCAGTTACTCAAAAGTTAAATCTTTCTGGAGTAATTTGGGGTATCATGATATTGCCATTTCTGAAGCTAGAGGACAGAGCGGGGGAATTTGGGTTCTGGTTGATGATTCGATTGGCTCGGTTAGTGTTATTGACATCTCTAATCATTGTATATCCTTTGAGCTGGGTGGTGGTTTGGATTCTTGGATTTGCAGCGCGGTTTATGCTCTTCCTCAGTATCAGGCTCGTTTGAATTTTTGGGAGTATCTGTGCAACTTATCTGATTGTATCCAATGCCCTTGGATTGTTCTTGGTGATTTCAATGAGGTTCTTTATCGATCTGAAGTGAAAGGGGCAGCTTTCAATTTGACTAGGGCTAATACTTTTACTTCTATTATTGATAGGTGTAACCTTCTAGATATGGACTTAGTGGGAAGGCAATTTACTTGGTTTCGTAATGCTGTGGGTCGTAGTGATATGGCTAAGAAATTGGATAGGGCTCTTATTAACTTGGATTGGAGGTTACTCTTCCCTGAGGCCTTTTGTGAAATCTTGGGAAGGAGGCATTCGGATCACTCTCCAATTCTTATTAGGTGCTGTCCTAATGATCAGCGTGGTGTTATGAGGAACCGCCCTTTCCGATTTCAGGCAGCATGGACAACCCATCCTCTTTTCCGTGGTGTTGTTCAGGATGCTTGGAAGGATGGCTCCCCGGATGCTATTTGTAGTCTGGCAGAGGTTAGGAAAGGGGCTCAGAAATTTAATTCCAAAGTTTTTGGAAATATATTTGTCAGAAAAGGTAATCTTGAGGCTAGGATTGATTGGATTCAGAGGCGTCTTGAGTGTTCTGATAACTATGGTCTCAAACAGGAAGAGAAAAGGCTACAAGAGGAACTTAATTTAGTGCTTATTCAAAAGGAATTATTGTGGTTCCAAAAATCTAGAGAGCAGTGGGTGCACTTTGGTGATAGGAATTCTAAATTCTTTCATCTTCAAACTATTATCAGGCACAAAAGGAACAAGATACATGGTTTATTCTTAGAGGATGGGTCTTGGTCTAATGATGGTCCTACTCTCCAATCCGAGGCTGTTTCTTTTTTCTCGAAGCTTTTTGGGTTTAGGGAAGATATTAATATCAACCTTTTGGGCCATATTCTTCTCCCTCAGCTGAGTTTTAGGGCGTGTCAGGCTTTATTGGAACCAATTTCTCTTGAGGAGGTGAGACTTGCGGTTATGAGTATGGGTTCTTTCAAAGCTCCCAGACCGGATGGGTTTCAAGCACTGTTCTTCAAGGAATACTGGGATATTCTTGGTGCTGATGTTTGGAGTATTGTTAAGCGAGCTTTTAATGGAGAGACTCTTTCACCTGCTGTTTTTGAAACCTTAATAGTTCTTATTCCAAAGATTAATTCCCCTTCATCGATGAAAGACTTTCGGCCAATTAGTCTTTGCAACGTTATATACAAGGTTATCACTAAGGTTCTCGTTAACCGCTTCCGCCCTTTCCTTTCTGAGATCATTGGCCCTCTTCAGGGAGGGTTCATTCCAGGAAGGGGTACTACTGATAACATCATTGTTGCACAGGAGGTCCTTCACTTTATGAGGAAAACAAAATCCAAAAAAGGTACAATGGCTTTTAAGATTGATTTAGAGAAAGCCTATGATCGAGTTGACTGGAGATTCCTCCGGCATTCGCTGTGTAGCTTTGGTTTTCCTAGGAGAATTGTTGATCTCATTATGACTTGTGTCAGTTCCTCCTCTTTGTCTCTATTATGGAATGGTGATAGGCTTCAACCGTTTAATCCTCTTCGTGGCCTTAGACAGGATGACCCGATGTCTCCCTACTTGTTTGTTATTTGTATGGAGAGGTTGGGCTGCCTTATTTCACACTTAGTTGAGAAGGGAGAGTGGATTCATGTTGTTGTGGCCAGGAAGGGGCCAAGAGTTTCTCATTTGATGTTTACCGATGACCTTCTTCTATTTTGTAAAGCCTCCAAACAGCAAATTGATTTAGTTATGCATACTTTAGAGCTTTTTACCAAGGCTTCTGGTCTAAAAGTGAATCTCTCAAAGTCTAAAGCTCAGTGTTCTAATGGTATTTCTCATCGGCGTAAGGAGTTTCTTGCGGGGGTTTCTAATATTCCGTTTGCTCATAATTTGGGAAATTATTTAGGGGTGGATATTGGTCATGATAGGGCTGCCCGGAGAACTGTGCAGGCTGTTTTGGAGAAAATTAGAGGCAGACTCTCTCTTTGGAAACGGAAGCTCCTTAACAAAGTGGGTAGACTTTGTCTGGTTAAGTCTGTGCTCTCTTCTATCCCCGTGTATTCTATACAAGTATCTCTTTTTCCAAAGTATGCTTGTGATAAAATTGATTCTATGATGATGAATTTTCTTTGGAAAGGGAATGCTGATGGAAGAAGTCTGTCTTTAGTTAATTGGAATAAAGTGATAACCCCTAAGAAGTATGGTGGTCTTGGCATTCGGGATTCTCGTTGTGTTAATGTGGCTTTATTGGGAAAACTTGTTTGGCAACTTCTCCATGGAAAGAACAAGCTTTGGGTTGATCTGTTATCCTCAAAATATGGTTCCATTACTGGTTTTCATGGAGGGAATGCTTCTCCGATTTGGAAGAGTGTGGGTAGAGCCTTTCATTATTTGAAAGATGGTTTCTCTTGGTGTTTTGGTAGTGACCAACAATCGGTTTGGCATGATCACTGGAGCCCAATGGGTAAACTTGGTGACTTTCTTCCTTTTATTCATATTTCAGAATTAAACTTCACTCTGGCTGATGTTGTCCACAATGGCAATTGGTGTTTTAATGGCTTAGCTACACCCATCCCATCTAATCTTATATCTGAGTTATCCTCATTGCCTCTTCCTCTTCCTTCTATGGAAAATGCTGGTCCTGGTTGGCACTGGGTTTCTGCCTCTTCTAGGGAGTATTCTACTCAAAGTGGTTATTTGTGGCTTCTTAATAAAATAGTGAATTGGGACAGTTTTGGTAATTGGTCGTGGCTTTGGAAACTACCCATTCCTGAGAAAATAAAGTTCTTTTTGTGGCTGGCTCTCCAGGAGGCGCTTCTTACTAGCGCGTTCAGATTTAGAAGAGGCATGGCTATGGATGATCGTTGTAATAGGTGTGGCCTTATGCCTGAAGATGTCTTACATTGTTTTCGGGACTGTCCTGAGGCGAGAGAGGTCTGGAGACTTCTTGATCCTTCTTCTTTGAATGCGCCTAATGAGACTGATTTTGCTCGATGGTTTAGGTTTTGTATTCGAAGGACGGGTTTGCTCATCCCTGTTGCTTGTTGGTGGATCTGGAGGGCTCGGTGTCAACAGATGTTTCAACCGGATGATCCTTGGCCTCATCTTAAGGTGGCCGGTCTGTCTCGATCATTGCTTAATGAGTTTTTGGTGACTTCTCAAGGTATCTTGCGTTACTCTCTTCCTTGTTCAGTTAATGTTTGACATCCTCCCCCAATGGATTTCTTCAAAGTTAACTGTGATGCTAGTCTTTTCCGTGAGCTTTCTTTGGCTGGTTTTGGTTGTGTTTTGAGAGATAGCCTTGGTTCTTGGATTCTTGGTTGCTCTGGTCATATCCCTGCTTGGCCTATCTTTAGGTGTGAGCTTCTAGCAGTTTGGAATGAGCTCATGTTGGCTTGGGAGGCTAGTTGCAAGCGTGTTATTTGTGAAACTGATTGTTTGGAGGTTTTCCAGCACCTGCAAAACATCTTCGACTCGGCCTTGCTTGGGAATGTGGACTTGACTTGCAAAATTCAGGACTTGTTGCGTCGAGGTTGGGTTATGAAGTTTGTTTTGATCAATAGAGAAGCCAATATCGTTGCAGATTATATGGCTAAGAAGGATGCTCATAGTGGCATTGACTATTGCTTGTGGACAGCTCCGGGAGAGGAGCTTGATGTGATCCTCCATAAAGAGGTTGCCTCTGTTGGCTAGTTGTCTTTCTTGTTAAGTCACTAAAAAAAGATGTATACATACATCTAGTCAGTCATTTGTATAAAATAAATATTTAAATATAAAATATATTAAAAATGAGTTATACAATACATATATTTAATACTATGTTTTAAACTTTAACTTTTAAACTTTTCAAAAAATAAGAATTAAAAGATAATTTTTAATTAAATTTTAGATATTCTTATTACTTTTAGTTTCAAACATTTTTTTGAAATTTATTTCTTTTTAATTATCAATTATTTTTAAATTAATTAATTAAATTAATATTTTTTTCAAAATTTTCTTTATTCATTTTTTATATGGTTAAAAATATATTTTCCATATTTTTTAATAAAACATCATCCAAAATTTTAAAAAATTATTATTTAAAATTGAATAAAATAAAAATGTTTATCATATAATATATGAGTTATTTTCTTAATTCATTTATTGTTATCATCAAGTGCATTAGCCTCCAAAAATGTTGCTTCCAAATTTTTTTTTTGTGACAGCTTCCAAAATATCTAACAAATGTTGATACTTGATAGTTATTTAACATTTTATTTTATTTTTCTTTTAAATTAAAGAAATAAACCATGGAAAATAGTAAAATACCCTTATGCTTAGTGCTTACACATAACTGAAAAGGGTTTTAGAGAAAAATAAGCTACTCTGCGTTTTGCTACTTCCGAATTCTTTCCACTTCTACTTTCAGTGTTACGGTTTTTTCATTACTTACACGGCGTCACCGTTCACTCATGGGGGCGGCGGACACGGAGTCCTTAACTGCGTCGGAGCAGCCACGAAAGGCACCACGGCCAGGTAAAGGAGGCTACTCCGGTCACGGCCTGAGCGAAGAAGAAGCGCGCGTGCGCGCAATCGCTGAGATCGTGAGCTCCATGGTTGAGCTCTCACGTAAGGGGGAGAACGTCGACCTCAACGCGCTCAAGTCTAGCGCGTGTCGTAAGTACGGCCTCGCACGCGCTCCGAAGCTCGTGGAGATGATCGCGGCACTCCCTGACTCCGAGCGCGATACGCTCCTCCCTAAGCTCAGGGCGAAGCCGGTTCGAACCGCCTCCGGAATCGCGGTGGTGGCGGTTATGTCGAAGCCGCATCGGTGTCCGCACATCGCGACCACCGGAAACATATGCGTTTACTGTCCCGGTGGACCTGATTCCGATTTTGAGTACAGTACTCAGTCTTACACTGGTTATGAACCTACTAGTATGCGTGCAATTCGAGCGAGGTAGGGTTTTCGGTTAAATTCTCTGTTACTCTTTGTTTTTTAGCTTTTGTTTAGTTTCTAATTAGCTTTCTTAAGAAAAAAAATATGTGAAGAGATTGTTGTTGATTTGATTTAGGGTGAATAGAATGAATGTTGCAAGTAGACAAGTAGTGATGATTGTGTTTGTATCTTTTAGATTATTGATAGAAATATGCAGTCATGGTTAGGGAAAATTCTTATAGAAAGTTACCTAGTTCTTTGAATCATTGAATAATCAGCAGTTCAACAATTGTAGTAAAGTGGTACTGAAAGTTGGAGAGTGGAGACGGTGATAATACACATTAATGAGGCATTGAATGTTAAATGTAGTGGTAAGTGAAATTGGAAGTCACCGAAATGGCAAACGTTGGGGACTGGACAATTAAATGAGAATTGTGTTTTGTTTTAGTCGTGAAGAATGATGATTATGCGGGTAGACTTGTGCTTCTTGACTAAGTAAGTGACATGAATATCAAGGAGTACAAAGTTTTCAATCTCTGATAAGGGTATTACAAGGAAATATGATAAGATAGCTTCCTAGTCTAATGTCCTAGGTGTTATTGACTTCCATAAAGGTTTGTGCTGGAAATTGCTGAGTGGCTAAGTTTGGGGACGAAGAACTTTGATGACACATTGATCAATCTTTTATCAAAAGGGTTAACAAGGAGGCAATCATGCCGTGCACATATTGTTTTGTTCTCTTATAAATATTTCATCAAAGGGCTTAATTTATGCCCGTTTTATTTGTGTTCTTTCTTGTACATTGATATATAATTGTAAATATTTTCCTTGTGAATGTTTCCCATTCTAGACTTTGTGCTTTATATACCTGCTTTCTGTCCTGGATTTAGGTATAACCCATATGTCCAAGCAACAAGCAGGATAGATCAGCTTAAGCGATTGGGTCACAGTGTAGA